>NQII01004162.1:0-10182 GCA_002778355.1 Clitarchus hookeri
CACACATTCAAAATTTGAAAAGTGAAAATTGCCCCCAAATGTTTGCTACCATTGTGTCTCCGGTAGTTTACACTCTTACAATGATGCCCGCCAAATTCCATCACAGAATATCTATTGTTTAGGATATACAGAGTTTTGTAATCAAATGCCCCTTAATTTAAAACAAAATGAAAATTGGTCTCAGTGGCTTGTGGCCAATGCACCTTAATGTAGCAAACACTACAATGCCTGTCAAGTATTGTCACAGTATCTTTAACCATTTTGGAGATATGAAGATTTGGAATTTCTCCAATATATCCCTACTGAATAATTGATAGGAATGTGTTCACTTGCCAGTTTGGAACTCTGTATATCAAATAGGATTGTTACGTGACACCGAAGGGGCATATCCGAGTTCATGAGGAATGCAGGTATTAATCAAAATAATAGAACTAAATTTGATTTTTTTAAAATTAATTTACACAGCTATTATTTACAACATTAAACTAGCTATCTCCCCTATTACGTAACGATTTCAGCATTTAAAGTCTTTTGTTTATGTTTTCATTTCTTTAGAGTTGAATGTTTGGTCGTTGTAAAGAATAGCGGCTTTTCTGAAAATAAAATTAAAAATCCAGAAAAGTGCTAATAATTACACAGAACACGAATATACTAGGGGCATTAACATGTTCAATCTATCTAATGCCATCTATACAAATGTCTGTCACTTACATATCCAGTTCAGTAGTTCCGCCCATCAGTCTCACTCTCCAGTGTATCGATGCTTGCAGTCAGCGGACTTAACTCTCACCGCCACACGACGCTCTGCTGGCTCATAGCTTTGCTGTCTTTGCACACCTGGCGCTTAAGGTTGCACAATCCTTCAATCTCTAAACTCTTGGCTCAGAGTCCCGTTGCGGCTTAAGTAGTCTCGCTGGTACAATGTAGAAGGTCCCCCGCACCTCGAGTCTCGCTGAAAGAGGCTAGGGCATTGACCAGAACATTCTTTCAAATATAACCCCAAAGATTCAATTTGCTGAAGGTCAGGAGCGCTCAAGTCCCAATAAGCTTATCTGGCAGCAACGATACGCACTGCAGCATGCCTTTGAAAATCACCATGCATTTATCGCATTACAACTTTGTCCTTGACACATTGTTTCACTTGCCCGAGCGGGGCGGGTTAAGGGAAGCAATGCAGACCAAGAACACATAACAGTAAGTATGTGTAGTGAATAATGAAAAGAGCCCTCCTCTCCCCATCCTTTTAAAAAACAAAACATCACAAAAAAAATTTTTAAGCTTTGAAGAACCAGCATATAAAAATAATTATGAATTTAGTATTTATGTTAAACAGTGTATAAGTGACACAACCTCAGTTACCAGAAGTGACAAAACATACTCCCACTCTTCCTAAATTACCTTCCCCCAGGTTGTTGAGGTTGATAGAAAGAAGAGAAATGGTATATGAGATGGAAACTTGATTGTAACCATAACTCAAAAGGGGAAGGTGTGGCAAGACGTTGGAAATTACAGTTTTTTCTGTACTCTTTTTGCAACCCAAGGAGCAAGAAAATGGAACCGCATTAAAAAACCTAAAAACAAGTAAGAAATGTCAATGAAACCCACAGAATTATTTCAGGAAATGTAAAATGGATACAGGAGAATTCACTAAAGAAATTTGGATGGGCAGAATTTTGATAAATTGTATCCATTTATTGTAGAATTCTAAGTTGTACTCTTAGATGCCAATGATTATGTTTGGCTGTGTGTAGAGTAAGGTACTATTTGCTTATGGTGCATTTTCAATTTCACCATGTAAATGTTTGTGAATTGTGAATGAAGGGAGTAAGTTTGAGTGTTTTAGGAGTTGTTGGTTGGTTATGCGAAGAATGTTCCCTGATCATTTATGAATTGACTATGGGCCATGATGGCATATCGGCTAGAGCGCTCATCTCCCATCAAGGCGAACTGGATTCAATTCCGGGCAGTGTCACTTCCAGATTTTCACACGTGGGAATTGTGCAGAATGATGCCACTGGTTGACAGGTTTTCTCGGGGATGTCCCTTTTCCCCTGTCCTTGCATTCCGGTGCTGCTCCACACTTACCTTGTTTCACCCTCATCAGTTCTCAAGACCCTGATGTTCAGCACCACCCAAACCTCTCCACTTCACAAATTGAGTGTTGTCGAGTTGGCAGGACAGCAAATATTTTTGCTGTGGCTGTGTGTCAGGAGAAATGTCAAAATGAATACAAAAATATATATTATAAATAGAGGAGTATATTTATTATATTGAATCAGTAGTGGTTCAGTCACTGTCAAGTGTATCACCTTATATGCTTTAAGATTACTTATGTGTTGGTGAAATTATTTGTGTAAGATTTTTCACGTATTAGCTACAAATTTTGTTATGCACGCATGTATTTATTTAGCTAGCTTCAGAGAACTAATTACATGCAGATCTACTCTGTTCTGCTTCCTGGCACACGAGCAAAGCAGATAAATGAATGTGCCCTCTGCGTAGGGTTGCCAGATATATGATAGTCAAAAAGAGGACACGTTCAAGTAACTACGCAGTATTAAACAAAGATGACACTTGCAAGAAAATTACACAAAAAAGAGCAGACACAATTTTACAATTGACATATACAAAATCAGTTTGTTTTGTCTTGGGTGAAATAAAAATTTATTACATGCAAAATTGTAATCAAAATTCAGTTCCATGTAGCTGTTAAGCAATACAAAAATTTTTTTGCAACCAGATAAAGTAATAATCATCTTCACTCTGAATATGAAAATCAATTCCATTTAGTTTGTAGGCACTACAGAATATTTTGCAAGAAAATAATATAGAAGTATTAACACAAAAAACAGTTGTACATGAGCACTGGACACAATTTTGTTAATTGACAATTAATCACTCACACACCTCAGGTTCAGATACATTTTGATTGTATTTCTTTGACGATTTTATTCATTCTAACAGGTTTCTATTTCCTAGCAAATAACTGTATAATTGTTGCTACTAAGCCACCTGAGTTATACAGGATGGTGGCTAGTAGGTTATTTAGTTAAATTATTTTGGTGCAGACTAAGGGCACCTGTAGTTGTTGCATTAGGGGTAAACAAATATTTGTATTCTCCGTTATTTAACACACCAGTATTTTATTTGTCGGAAGGTAACATAGGTATTTACACACACTGGCGAGACTGAGGCCCCCTACAAGTCGTAGGCCTGAGGGGCTGGTGGGCTGAATACTGTGCGTCGGGGAAGGTTGTTGAAGGGAGACGTTTCTCTACTTATCTGTGACTGTGGCTTTTGGTGAGTTGTCTTTGTTGGTAGTTGAGGCATGGTGAATTGGGTGGCCCATTGTAATGCCCTCGGACTGGCTCTCGTTGGCGTGCTGTACCAGCTGGCTTCTTCCTGCGGCTTTGACTGACTCTCTCTGAAGTCGGATTGGTTTCCCAGGACTTGGGCTTTCTCTGCGACCTTGGCTGGCGTTACTCGTAGGAGAGCGCGTCTCCTTGGTTTGCGTCGCCGTCCGCAACTATCCGGCTCGCGTTTCTGACTTCCCCACCTCGGAAACTGCCACTATGTTTTCAGAAATGAACTCAAGTTCTCTGCACTTCTACTGGGTTTGTCTTGGGAATTTACACATGAAGTTTCTGCTGTTTCTGGGTTCTCTCCCCAGTGACGTCACTATTGACTTTCTGTCTGACTGCTTGCCTTGTCGCCATCCGGCGCACGACTATGTCTTCTCGGGTAATGGCGCCTCTTGGTATGGGGATGCCACTCGTTTCCGGGAATTTACTCAAGTTCTCGGCACTGTTCCCGTCACATGACTGCTTACTCCAGTGTCTGCTTCGCCTCCCATTTCGGCGGAACACCTATCTCGTCTCACGGCGGTACCGCAGAACAACTTCCGTCTCGGCTGGTGATAATTGACTCGGCCGGTATCCGAGCTCCGGCCTGGTGATACGACTGCCTCTCGCACTAACTGCCTTCTCTATCTCGCATCGCGGCTGCCGAACAACTCCTTCCCGTCTTGGCTGAACAACTGACTGTTAACAACTGATCGTGAACAACTGATCCTCTTCCTCGGCTCCACCTGAATTTAACCCGTCTCCCGCTATATTCAAGTTAGCTGTCAGCAGTTTCTCAAGAGAGAAATCAGGAAATCCCCTGTGTACCTCGCACGTTTTTTGTGTAGGATTTTGTGTCGTTAGCTGCTTGTGCGCTCCAACTGGGGTGGAGGGAGGGTGTGGTAGGACGTTTCGGGGATTCCTGTGAGCTGTGTCTGCATTAATTCTCGGCGGGGGTTCCCCTGATTCCTTCGTCGAGGGCTTATATCAGCTATTTCTAGGGACTTACCCTGTTTCTATCGACTACGGTTCTTCCCCGCGTATTCTTATACGTCGGGACAGTCCCGAGGTTTCTTCCCCGGAAGTTTCTTTGTCAGCTGCCTGCCCTTGCTAACTATAGCAGGGTGTGAAAACAGTGCAATGTCTATCCCATGTACCCGTCACGCATCATAATAAATGCCAGAAATGTGTAAGGACAAGTAATTATACTCAGTACAAGAAAAGTATTATTGTCAATATAAAGTAGCTACAAAATACAAAAGTACAATTTAAAATAAATATTGTGACGGTTTATCGCTAAAAGAAAGTAACAAAGTGTTAGAGACATTGACTGAAGAGTTAAATAGTAAATTAAATGCTGCAAACTCTGATGGAAAACAATATTTAATTTGGTGAAACCGAGCCATATAAATTACACAGCGGCATGTAAATGCCAATGTGTTTTGGAAAAGGTTATTTTGTCTTAAAATTGAACTATGGCGTTGCAAAATAAGCTATTCAACAGCTACTAAAAACAACAGTCTACGTGTGCCTGTCAGAATCGTATTAATTGGAGGGTCCGTCACTGGTTTTGCCACATACTGTATGGGTTTCCTTGACAGGTACGCTGCCAACTAGTAATGCCAGAAACCATAAAAAAATTTGACAGCTGGCAAAAATAATAAACAATGAACTCTGTACGGCAGCATTTCCTAACCTTTGTCAGCCACGGACCCTTAGGAAATCAAGCACAATTTTCAAGGACCCCCTTAATAAAAAAAGCAGCACGTTCGTCGCGCTAAGTAAGCGTAGCGATTACGAGACTTTTGGTGGCATTTATTTATTATTGTTAAATGGTTCAGAAATGAGATTTCGGACCCCCATACATATACTCGCGGACCCCAGGTTAAGAAACACTGCTGTATGGCAAAGAAAGATTGCTGTAATTACACCTCTTTGAGTTTTGAATCGTGAAAATAAAATTGTCGAAAAATAAATTACTGTGGACAAGAGAATGGTTAGCCTAGAGGAGCGAAAACAGGAGAGTACTGCCAATGCTTTTCAAAAAATTGGGGTGAGTACAAAGATAACCTCAAAATTGTATACAAACATGTTTCTTCTATGCATTTATTAACACAGTCGTCTGTTCTTTTTTCCACTTTTCCATGTCGGTAGCTTACGAAAGTACCACCAAAACAATCATGTTGCAGTGTAAGTAAAGTCATGTGGCAAATATCTTTGCTCTCATTTGCTGAGATAGGAAACTAGCAAAACAACACGTAAAGCAAATAACAGCATTCCAATTACTGAAAATAGTAGACTGGATAGCCAGCGAAACTGCACGTAGGCATCAATATTTAAATTGTACGAAAATGTCCAGAAACAAGCAAGACTCGCGCATTGCTGCTGGCTCTAGACATGTAAAAAAAACAGCCAGGAAAAATATAGGAGTGCT
The DNA here is from genome assembly GCA_002778355.1 of Clitarchus hookeri. Classification (NCBI taxonomy): domain Eukaryota; kingdom Metazoa; phylum Arthropoda; class Insecta; order Phasmatodea; family Phasmatidae; genus Clitarchus; species Clitarchus hookeri. The sequence continues at coordinate 5,776 of NQII01004162.1, forward strand.
GATAAAGATAACAGAATCATGTAATATTATAACTAAAAGTTAACACTTTTGCACAAAGTTCGTTCGTTACTAAATTTTTAACGACATATTTAAAAAATCCACAAAAAGTAAAACTTTGTTGTCTTTCACTTTTATAGTTAGAGGACATTTCGATTGTTTTGTAAAACCCATCCAGACATTTTATAAGGCCTCAAAAAGAAGACATGTTTGGGTAAAAGAGGACGTCTGGTAACCATACCTCTGCGCATGCGTCACTGGCCCTCCAGAAAGACGCAGAATTACATGTAATTAGTTTTTTAAATCTAACAATTGTTTTTTAAATTTAAAAAAAAATTTGTGTTTTTGCATTTTTTCTTAATTTTTTTACTGTACAGATTTTGTAGTCCACATTGCCTTCCCCATTATTACATTATTTAGGATGCCTATCAAATGTACCAACCCACCTATGTGGAAATGAATAAGCAATTTATGTAAAAATTGTTATTGAAATGTGCTGAAGATAGCGCTGATCCAGTCTATTGGCTGGCAAAACACATCAACCATTGACAGCAGTCCTGCCCAAATTGAATTTTTTTTTTGCCCCACCACAGGCATTAAATGGCAATGTATTCTTTACTTCATTCTATGAAATTTCTGTCAACTGAAATATAAATTTGTGATTATGCACTTTTTAACATTAATGAACTAAACCTTATTGTACAAAAATAAATTATTTCATAAAACTAAATTTCTTGTTTTTGGGTAAGTTTTTAACAACCTTTGGTCGTGTTTCAATTTGCTAGGATTTTTTTTATTTGGTAGTAACTATTTTGCACTTTTCNTTTTTGATTTAGTAGTAACTATTTTGCACTTTGCTCTAGCCAAATCTTGTGGAAGTAGTCACAGATATCAACAGTCAAATTTGAGAGTTGAAGAAAACTAAAACAATTGTTTCACTGAAGATATGGCAAAACCTAAGAGAAAGATGCTGATGAAATAAATGTCAAAAATACGTACAAGAATATCTGAAAATATAAAATTGCATCTATCAGTTGGTGAACAGACTTGGACACTTGATCATCAGAACAAAAAAAGCTGACATTTGGGACATGACAATCATTGGTTTCTGTTTGGAGAGAAGAGTTCATTAAATTAACTAATTATATAAGACACACAATTGCAGAACTATGTTGTATGTTGTAGAAAACCGAAAATCTATACATATTATAAAACTCAACATCTCTTTCTGTTTGTTAGTGCGCTTATCACTCAAGAACCACATATCCGATTTATGTGTTTTTTTTTTTAATTCATAGCTATGTTCTCTGGCCAGGTTTTAGTATATATTTTGTTACATAAAGTAACATAAGTGATAAGCAGTGACAATAATAGTGAATCAAGGCGGAAAAAAGTTTGCCACCACCGCGCTCTCTTGCAATATGCTATCTAAACCGTTAAAGATGAAACAATATCATTTTGTAAAAAATTGTGTTGAATAAAAATATATAAAAAAAAAACTCCCTATCCATATCACATTAAGTAAAATTCAACTTTATTTTTAAAAAAAACTTTTGAAATTCCTGCTTCTTAGTTTTGTTTCTCTCATCTTAATACGTTGTCTTTCACCATGTGTAACTTGAATGAGTGATAATTGAGCCAAATCAGTGAAAACAATGAAAATTGAGCAACTGATAATCAGTGCCAGAAAACTAACTATTATAGCGGCTGAATTTCACAGATTTATTTGTGATTCCCACTGAATGCTCGCGTTGTATGACCAGCAATGTCTGGCTGCACTGTGTACACTCTTCCAAGCACATTACTTTTTTTCACACCCGGGTAGTCTTCGATGGGACTGCCTTGCTCGTGTCGTGTCTGGCGAAAGTCCCCAGCGGGCATTCCCCAGTCAGTCCCCAGCAGCCAAAAATGTGACATGGAAATGTTGTGTACAAAGAGACCTTGTGATAAAATATATGTCTTTAGATTAGAAAAAGAAAAAATCAACAAATGACTTCATGCAAAATATTAAAATGTAAAAAATAAAAGTATGTTTAAATTAAAAATATTTACCTAATGATTATTTATCTCATAATTAACACTAAGTAAAATTCAATTTTATTTAAAAAAAAAAAAAAACCTAAACAATAAATTTGTGGTCTATGCGAGCGGAGCCGCCGGCACAACTAGTCTAAAATAAAAATACAAAAAATTAATAAAATAAAATGAGCCAAGGTGAGCTGCTGTCAACAGATATATGTGTAAACAAATGACTAGATTACACAGTGAAGACAACACAGGTTAACACTGNAAAAAAATCAACAAATGACTTCATGCAAAATATTAAAATGTAAAAAATAAAAGTATGTTTAAATTTAAAATATTTGCTTAATGATTATTTATCTCATAATTAACACTAAGTAAAATTCAACTTTATTTAAAAAAAAACCCTAAACAATAAATCTGTAGTCCATGCGAGCGGAGCTGCCGGCACAACTAGTCTAAAATAAAGATACAAAAAATTAATAAAATAAAAATGAGCCACGGTGAGCTGCTGTCAACAGATATATGTGTAAACAAATGACTAGATTACACAGTGAAGACAACACAGGTTAACACTGTGGCGAAGGCAGATTTATGCACAGAGACTGGATGACAACGAAAACAGTACAGATGAACACAATAAGCTTCCTTCCATAACAATTGTGGCAATGTTTCAGAAAGTGGAAGCTGTCTCCATCTTCAGATACGTATAAAACTCCTGATTTACAAAGGGGCGGCTTAACTGTGGAGCCACCAGTTCAAAGTCAAACATTGAACAGCTGCCGCCAGTCGCGCGCCGCTGCTATTAATAACCCCCACACACGCTGTTAATTACCTGGCTGCAGTCGAGTGATGCAGTATTGATTTATTGTAATATTAAAGTGTTCGGATACTATATTTACACACGCCTTTAACAGTGAATATATGTGAAACTTGGAAGTATTAGGAATTCAGGGAAATTGTCAGCTAGCACATTTTCATTCATAATAATAAAGTATTTCACGANCCATCTTCAGATACGTATAAAACTCCTGATTTACAAAGGGGCGGCTTAACTGTGGAGCCACCAGTTCAAAGTCAAATATTGAACAGCTGCCGCCAGTCGCGCGCCGCTGCTATTAATAACCCCCACACACGCTGTTAATTACCTGGCTGCAGTCGAGTGATGCAGTATTGATTTATTGTAATATTAAAGTGTTCGGATACTATATTTACACACGCTTTTAACAGTGAATATATGTGAAACTTGGAAGTATTAGGAATTCAGGGAAATTGTCAGCTAGCACATTTTCATTCATAATAATAAAGTATTTCACTATTAAAACTGGTGTCTGCTCGTCAAAAAGGCGAGATCTTGTAGTTTACAGTCGTTCCTACATACAGAGGCTATTTATTAATTAGCTGCAGCACCAAGTGCAACTGGATGACATAATATCACATTAACATAAATATTATTTGACGTAAGAATGACTCCTACGCAAACAACGCGTCACGTGTGGTTTTAATAAATAAATTACATTTATTTTTGCTTTGTTAGGAAGGGAGTCAAATCAAAAAAAAAATGGCGAGCTGGCCATAGAAATACTTGGCTATTGCAGGCTGAATTCAAACTTTTAGCAAGCGGAATCGCTTCACACGGAAATATGTTACGTTAAAATATTTATAGAGCTTGCAGAAAATTTGAAAATATGAGAATTTGTTCGCATATTTGCATTTTACACAAGAAAAATGAATAATTTCATGGAGGCGTGGTTTGCGAAGCGAGCAGCGTGCACTGGCAGACAGATGGCAACACGGTTGCCTATTTCACTGCTGTGTCGTATAAGTGTATCTAGCGCCTCCTTTTAAAAGTGAATTATTCATCTTGTGTGGGCTTAAAACAACTCGGATTTGAAATATATTGCATCAAGTTAATGTGGAAATATTTGAAAAATACTCTGCGATAGATGTCCGGCCTCTTCAATTAACACGAAGCATGCACGTGGCGACTTTAGTAACAAGCACTCGCTTATGGCCTATGAAGAAGATATAAACAAATCTAAACTACCGCATACGGTGTTCATTTTGTTTAAACACCTATACATTATTCTAGAAGGAAGTTTAATTTGTTACACTAATAACAGCTGTTTTGTAACGATATAAAATAAAATACATAGACATTTTGTCTACGATCTTCCTGCCTGCATATTTCTTCAATGTATGTTGTGTTAATTTAGGCTGTAAAAATAGCCAACGTGAAATTTTATTAAAATCTTTCACACATCAGCTGGTACAAGATTGTGTATGTGATGATGTTAATATAATTTATGACGTTGCCACACACTGGCTGTCAAAAAATTGAATTCTTGTATGACTATATTATTTGTTTACATAACCTACATGTACAGT
>NQII01004162.1:10191-21054 GCA_002778355.1 Clitarchus hookeri
AAATCGGTTATCCGCGAACCCTTAGCCAGTCATTACCCCGGAAAATCAGGAGTTTACTGCTGAAGCACATTTATAGATTGATTAGGAACCATGGAAATACAGAAGATTTTTTCAAATGAGTCTGTTTTCTTTTTTAGCCAGTGACATTTCAAACAATCTCCTTGTTGGCTGTGCAGCTATTGTAGATGTTATTGGCATGTTTTTTTCTGTAATGGTTGTTGACTTTTTATTATGTAATTAATTAGTTTATCATGTAATTAAATAAGGTTGTTCTTTTACGTGAAGGTATCCATAGATTTGTAATTATGCTTTTGAGTTGACAACCACCAACTTTGACTCTTTTTATATTATTTATTTTTTTGTACTTCTTAAAATGTTACATTATAGATTTTCTGCAACAGTGTACATCCAAAATAATAGTTCATTCAATCACCTCTTACTCTGAAAATCATTCTAAAATGTATAATCAGTGTTTTGCTTTGTGCAGGTTCCTGATGCACATTCCCAGAGTTCAAACTAATGGCAAACAAAAAACACAAGACGAAAAAACAGCCTCAGCCAGCTAAAGTTACTTGGAAGAAAAACTTGTATGAAAATGTAGGTTTCCCAGACAACTACACAGATGTAACATTTTTGGAAAACCTACGTCGTAATGTTAACAAAGTAGAAGTGACATTCGTGAGTGCAGTGTGTGGAGCTGGTCTGGTGACGCAAGAAATTTGCTCAGTGATTCTGTTTGTAATTGTGTTTGTGTACCTGCACTGCGACTGGATGCAGCCGGAAACTGTTTTCATGGCCAGTAGCGTAGCGACTTGCATCGGGTACTGCGCCTACAGGCAGGTCCTGGCCAGGAGTCAAACCTGCATCGAGGTTTATATGCAGGATGCCAAGACAGTGGTGATATTTTTGGTGTTTGGGTACATACTCTCGCCCATCCTGAAAACTCTGACAGACACCATTAGCACAGACACAATTTATGCTATGGCTGCATTTATGATGAGCGTGCACGTGGTGTTTTTCGACTACGGAGTTTCTGTTGCAGTGGTTTCTGGATGCCTGTCGCTGAACGCAGCTCTCTTTGCTGCGGTGTGCCTTGTTTCGCGCCTGGCCACCCCCTTCCATGCCTTCGTGCTGCTGACGTGTGCAGTAGAGAGCTTTGCGCTCTTACCGCTGCTTCTGGCCCAGTGGCAGGGCTCCGTGACTGTCCTTGTTGCCATGGTAACCATGACTGTGTTGGCTTTGTTGACTGTTTCTGCTACCATCACAGTGGTGTTTGTCTGCGCAGCACTCTTCATCGCAGTTGCTTGCCCACTCTGGTTCCTGCAGTGGCAGAAGTACAAGGACAACATCTATGGTCCGTGGGATGAAGCAGTTATCAACGACACATGCTGGGAATAAAAGTGTTTCTTCTTTTATAATGTTCATTAAATTATTTATTTAAAAACTGCCTGTTTTTCAATTATTTTGTATAATTATTTGTTATTGTTTTAAAATGTGATTCATGCGTTAAAAATGCAGAAAAATTGCTTTTAAGGAAGTAAAACTGCTTAATATTTGAAATTTCAGTGATATGCTGATATAAACTAATAAGGCTNAAAAATTGCTTTTAAGGAAGTAAAACTGCTTAATATTTGAAATTTCAGTGATATGCTGATATAAACTAATAAGGCTAGTAGTAAGTTTTGTTACTCAGGGATTTTTAGAGTAATAGAGTTAATGAAAATGTCAAGAATAAAAAAATACATTCAGTTTACCCTTAGAATAATAGTGTTATTGTCTGAACTCAACAGGACCATACTTTAGTAGCTACACTTGAAACTTGGAAGAAGAGAACTACATTAAAATTATTCACTGATTGCATTGATGAACTCTTTTAACTTATACTACACAAGTGTCACGTTCTGAAAGGGGTATTATTTTGGACATTTTTAAAGTAACACATTCAGATGGCTTTGTAAAATTTGTCTTTTGTTAAGAAAAAAAAATTAAGAGCAAGCCTGTACAATGATAATCCTGTTACATTTTAATGATTTTCGCAGAGAGCACTGGTAGATCCATATTTTAAGTTCATTAAAAATTAATAATGACTACTTAAAGTAAAATTAATTAACTACATTGTACAATAAGACATTTATTATTCATACTGATACATTCTGGACACACCTCCTTTAATATTAACAGTAATTTCAGTACATTATGTAAGCATATTGTAGCTGTGAACGTGTGTACGTATCAAATAGGTGCCTACTTGATGAATACATAATGTAGTTTCATAAAATATTCTTACTTTCAATAAATACTACTGTAATAGATGAAGCACAAGCACTGGAAAATTTGTGATTGCAGTCAAACTGGAATATACAAAGTATCAAAAGTTTGTGCAATTATTTATTAAAAATTTGTCACAATATGGGGTGACATTGGCCTGTTGAGGTGACCTGATCACATTTATACTAAAATAGATTAAAATTGTAATTTTACATACTCTGACTCTTAGTACAGTATTTCCATTGTTAATTTGTTTGGTAAAATTTTTAATGGTAATGTGTTATAGTTCAATTTTTATGTTTGGCAGCCATTTTTTTATGTGAACAACTGATAAATAGGTCCCATATTATTGTGCTGAAAACTTTCTCTCAACAAGACATTGAAAACTTCAGAGAAGGTTGTTTGATTGTAAGTCTATAGCAGAGTACTTAATAAACACAGTCAAGTGATGTTGGGCTGGACCAACTTCTGAGGGTACAAATTTTAATAATGGAAATAAATCAGTAGTATTTTATAACTTTAATGTGACTTAAGTGAGTTTCTCCAAATAATTACACTGTCCTAGGAAATATTATTTCATTTTAAGCTGGGTTCACACCTGAGCATTTTGGGCGCACAAGCCGAATGAGCGTGCGCTGAGCAGGAGTTTGTGCTACAGTGTGGACATGTTTCGTTGCACAGAACGAGCATGCGCGCTTGTTCGTGAACAGCCCGCACGCTATCCGTCAAAGTCTGTAAAGTGTACTTACTCAAAGGGCAGTCAGTTGTATGTGCATGCCCAGTGTGGACGTGTTGAGAAACTGTGCGGGTTGCGCGGCTTGTTCGTTGCGTGTGGACACTTGATGTAATTACTGGGCAGTTGAACAATGAGAGATGTATCACAATAATTCACGAGTATGAAAATTATCAGATGCTGTTGAACTAGCAACATGCAACTGGGGACTTATGAACAAAGCTACCAGTGGAAGAAATTATTGACAGGTACTGCTTCTCTGAATGTTGTGTCCTTCGCAATGCTATGGCTCACTGCATTTATAAAAAATTCAAAATTTTCGGGTGTCGTTCTGAAGTTTTTAAAATGCTCAACATCTACACTCTCCAGCAACAAAATTTTACGACGATTGGAATATAAATATATTGCCCATTCTTTTCGGTTTTTCTTCATTTTCTCAACAATTAGCACATAACTAAGGAACACCCTGACGTTATCACGTCCATTACAGAACTGTTCATCACAAATACAGGAATGCTATGAGCAGCTCTGCACNGGAACACCCTGACGTTATCACGTCCATTACAGAACTGTTCATCACAAATACAGGAATGCTATGAGCAGCTCTGCACAGAGCAAGCATTCGTGGTTATTCGAGATAGGAATTTCCTCCAAATGAGTGTGTGCCACACGCTCATTTGGCTCATGTGGACAGAATGCTCAAGTGTGGACCCATCCTTACAGATCTCATCAGCTATGCAGAGAATGTTTGAAAGTGGACTAGGAAGCATACCATACATCAACTAGTTTTGATAGTAAAAAATTTGGGATTCCATGAACCACAACAAAAATTTACTTAAGGGTCATTTCATTTAGCGGTGTAGGCGGACAACTTTTATTCGTGCTTGAAGGAGGAGAAAAAAGTTTTGTGTTCCAAATTTTGAAATTCGAGTTTGGATTTCCAATCAATACGCTGGAACTGAGATTCATTGTTGTTGGATATTAAAATAAAGAAAGGAATATCTCGAAGCTCAGCAATGATATTTCAGGATAAGACTGGGCCAAAAGTTTCCCTGATTGTCACATTTGTCCCTCCAGGTTCGCTGCAAACATAAAGTTGCTGAGGAAGGATTAGTGAGTTTTGTTGCATTGTGGAGAAGGTTGTGGAAGTCATTCCACCATGCAATGTATGGAATTTTGATGACAAATGTAACAGATAATCCAGACAAGAAAAAAATAATCTGCAGAAGAAATATCAAATACCCAAAGCACATTACTAACTTCAACAAAAGTTCCACAAGTGAAATGTTTTGCGGTAATGCTGCAGACAATTTACTGCCATCATATGTAGTGTTTTGAGTGAAGTATTTTTCAAACATACAGGTGTACATGAGACCAAGAGGGGCACTAGACATGAGTGGTTTGATGCAGCAAAATTCCAGGCCTAGTTCAAGTTTCAGCTAGAGGGAAAGAAAGGTATAATTGGGAATAACCTATCATANATGCAGCAAAATTCCAGGCCTAGTTCAAGTTTCAGCTAGAGGGAAAGAAAGGTATAATTGGGAATAACCTATCATACTGCCCAACACCATGAGTAGTTCAACTATGTGAACAGAATAATACTTGTTTTGTTTCTCTAAAACTAAATATGACTCTTAGATTTTTCTTTGTTTTTGCCAATGAAAACTGCTTGGAGAAAGATGATGGTAACTAGACAGAAACTGATGATGGAATAAGAGAGAGAAAACATTACAGAAAGAACATTTTGCTCCTCTTTTAGCTAAAATGATAAGCAACATTAACAAAAATGCTTCAGCAAACATAAAATGAAGTTTTAACAAAAGTTAAATTGTACCAAATCATGACTCAAATTGTATAACCATACCATATTGAGATTTGCACATTTCTGGCAACCAAATCAGTACATCATTGATGAAAAATTTAACCAAAAAGCATAAGCTTTTCATCCCAACCAAAAAAGGCAGACGACATAAGAAACTCAATGTCCCTCATACTGTTGTGTATTCATTTGTAATTTTTGCTTTAAATTAATATATGTTAGCATATTCAAAGAAAATTTTCCATTTTAAATGTTTTCAGTTTATCTTCCATTGAGTGACTGTGTTCTACATAATTTGCTTGACTTACAGAGGATGAGAGAAATATGGGCCGAAGTCATCCCACTGTACGTAAATATAGTCTAAACTTTATATTTGAATTTTTTTTTTAATTCTGAAGATAATGTTTGATTGTATAATAAGAATTCATGTTTAAAAGGAAATTAAGCAGATGTCTATCTGAAGTCTGCATAAACTGCGCCAATGTCACCCCATCTGATGGTATATAATCATTTGATTGTCTGATTCTTGATCACAAGTGGTCTTCAACAATGTTGTCCAGGCAGTGGTGGAGACTGGGCTTATTTGGGCCTCCAGGAGATATTGCTGAGTCCTTGGAAGGACTTCTTGAGACTGCTGCCGTCTGCCCAAGAGCTGTTGAGATAGCTGTCGTCATCATCATGATCCAGTTTCTGCAACAGCACACACAGGCTCTGTGTTACTGCACAACTTACCCATTCTTTCTCGTATTGGTCAAACTGAAACCATGTTTGACCTGCAGTCAGTACGTCTGACTCCTGTTGGATAGGTTGTGGACGTGATCACTTCCCAACTGCAATGGAGGAGGCTTTTCCCATTGACTTCCTATTCTTATTCCAGGTGAACACTTGTGCAACTCTTTGCCCTACTGCTCTCAACTTTCCTCACCTGGTACCTTATTTAACTAGTTTGCATTAAGTGGATAGATAACAATAGCAAAACCTCGCTGCCACTGTCATAGGAGAAACCACCCAAGTGCCACTGTTTGGGACAAAGCTCAGGAATCAGGCTCACTGACTATATGATAAAACATGCTTGATATGAGCAGCAAAATGTGGATGGTAGGTTGACGGAAACTATAACACTACATTTAACACACTTCTTTTTCCCCCGTGGCACAAAATTGTTTGAAGAACCACACACATCAGAACTTTCAATTTAATATTTCCCAACTCTGTCACAGAAGAGGATCAAGTCAAGTATTTAAACAGTGTCTGGGTAGTATTCTACTACAAAACCAACTCTGGGGTATGTTTGCAGACTATTTCTACTATCGCATGTAGCTAGATGTATTCTCTCCACTTTTCAAGTGCAAATTTGTTTTAGCATAAAAATATATTTTCTTGTGATTATGATAGTAATTCTTTATTATTTACCAGATTCTAACAAATGTAGCATATTTACTTTAATAAATGCAAAGTAGATTTTTGAAATATTTTGATGTTTGTTGAGATTGGCTCTAACTAATGGTTGTCAAATAACAGACATTAATTTTTTTGTTGTTAATGAATTAACTTTTTAATTATAACACAAGTAAATACATATATCTGAACTGATAACTTGTAATTGCAATTTGTTTTTAGTTCATAATGAATACTTTCCCAATAGAAAGCAAAAATTTTAACTTGCTCAATGTGTAGGCCTATTCTTTAAAGATATTGTCAGCAATATCACATATTCAATACATTTTCCTATATTTTCAAAGAACTCACATAGTTAATGATTGCATATTAACATTTCCACAATCCCAGTAAGTTCCTGAACATGCTGAGTTCAAGAAAAATTAATTTCATCACACCAAGATCTTGTTATTTCTGACGTAGTGTATACAACTGTGGGCATAATGCACGGGAAGTTTATTTTTGGCTGGTACCCTGCAGTGCCAGAATCAAGGCCCAGTGATTTTTCCCTGTGGGTTACTGATTTTGTTAACCATATTACTGTACTAGACTATGAATGGTTCTTATTTCCATAGACAAAGATAAAGCCTACAGCTCAATTGCTTGGGTAATTAAGTGCTGTGTCAGCATAAAGTCCAGTACACACTATCAAATTGTTTATTCACAACATTTAAATTAGTTGAAGTCCACGTGTTTTTGGAAGCCAACAGAGGAAAACTAAGCAAGAGCAATCATGGATAAGGACGTTTGCCAATTTTATGTCCAAAATACAAAAATTTGATCATCCTGAAGGTGCCATCACAGGGGCATGTGCATGGGTACAGGCACCACACATGGATGTATGCAGAAAACATCAAATTATTGTATCACAGAAAGCATGTATTGGAGGGGACCAACACTTGCAGGATGCACTTAGTATGGCGTTGGACCACCCTTAACATGAAGACAGGCAGTGATACAGTCGAGCATGGAGGCATATAGGCACTGGATGTCCTGCCGATGAAAATCCTGCCACAACTGGTGCAACTGAACCTCCAAACCTGCCATAGTTGCTGCTGAAGTTGCAGTCCAATCTGGTCCCAAATGTTTTTGATGAACGACACGTCTGGGGACCTTTCTGGCCAAGAAAGCATGTTGACATCGTTAAGGCAGGCCAGAGAAGCCCGTGCTGAGTGAGGTCGGCATTATCCTGCTGGAAAATGGGGCTGTCAAGCTGTACCAGTAGGGGGAGCACACGTGGTCGCAGAATTTCCTGGACGTATCGCCACACTGTCAGGGTTCCCCACATCCCACGCCATGATACCTCTCGTTGGGGGCAGTGTGCCACTCTACGATGACGCGTGGATCACGGCGCTGGCCAGGACATCACACTCTAATTCGGCTGTCATCCGCATCCAGATAGAACTGTGCATCGCTGAACAGCACTCTTCGCCAATCTGCAAACTGCCGTGCTGCCCGTTCTGGGCAGGTCACATGTGCTTGACGATGGTCTGGTCGTAATGGTAGACGTTGTAAGGGACACCGCGGCGACAGATCCCGCTCTGTTAGCCGCCTGGATATGGTACTGGTAGACACAGACGTATCCCCACCTGCCGTGACATGTCCCTGCATGGTGCACAGTGACGCCCGTGAAGTGCTTTCAGCCCATTGCACAATGAAACGATCCTCCCTACTGGTGGTTTGCTGAGGTTGACCAGAGTCTTCTCGACGGGTGTGTGTACCCTCCTGTTCCCACTGCGTATGACACTGACTCACAGTGTAGGCAGAATGGTTCAAGTGGAGAACAATGTGCCGAAACGTCCAACCTGCCTCAGAGGCGGACGATGCTGCCTCTCACAAACTGATTCAGATTGGCAACAGCGTGTTCCCTAAACTTGGCTGTGTGCTAACACTGCTACTAAGGCCTTATTTGGTGTGTTGCAACTATGAGTGTTGGAGGGATATGTATGCCCCTAGTGGCACATCCGTGCAAGCAAACCGCATTAAATGCAAATGACACACATGTCGGGCTTTGACGATACTGTGTGGCAACCTCGTTGTACTCGTGCGTAATGATTTTTTTTTGCAAATGAGAGTATTTTGCACAATATGTTTGGCAGTAATGATGTGTAAAATACATGGTGTAAGAAATAGCTCAACAGAACTTTGTTAAAATACTTGTCCAAAGCGTTATAGGCTGTTCATGATTAACTGAGAACTTTCGAAATCAACCTTTGAAAAATTTCACTGCCCTCTACCTGCATATATTTGGATGGGCACACTAACTGGCAGGCGCTCAGTAAAGCTGACAACGACGGAGGGAAAGTACTTCCAAGTCTTAACGTTCAATTAAAAGTGTTATGTAAACATTTGTGAATACTGAAATGGTTTATTTTACTTTATGGTTTTCTTACTACAAATAATTGCAAGAATTAGCGAATTTTCTAAAATATTTCCTTTTCTAACAATTTCANCTTTATGGTTTTCTTACTACAAATAATTGCAAGAATTAGCGAATTTTCTAAAATATTTCCTTTTCTAACAATTTCACAGTTTTATTTCGGCGGCACGTGAATAAAGTGGCCAGGTCCATGGCAGTGTTAATTTTACATATGGTGGAAGAATACACAACGTGCACACAAGTAGATCTTACGCCGGGATTTCTAAAGCGCTCAGCTTACAGTGGTAGACGCGCGGCGCAGGTGCGAACTGCGCAGAAACATATTCTTCTGAGTCCCAAAACTGTCGAAACTAAATGATTTGGACTCGTGGTTAGAATACTGCGTACATAAATATTTGCTCTGAAAACGTCAATATACCGAGGTTCTCTGCGGACCATGCCCAAACTGGCGCGTGGGCGGTGGCGGGGAGCTGAAGATTTAATTTACAGGAATACATCTTACCCCGAATTATGTCAGCAAAAATTGCACGATGGTGATAATACCCATAAAATGTCACAAATATCGTCGACAATTTAAGGTAACTTTAATTAGGACACAAATGGGCACTGTCCAGCTAATAATAGACGCTCAGCAGTTCCCTAAGTGTCCGATGTGGTCTGGTCCAGTAGGACGACAAAGTGTTCCACTGTATTTAAGCCACCAGAACAGTTGTTCCTATACCGTGTGGTGGATATATGTACATAGGTGCCTCGCTAAACATTGTCTTTATCTTCTCATGTAATTTAGATTGTTCTGATAGCAAATTGTGAGCCAATGCTTGGCATTCGCAACCAGCAACTTTTATTTTGCGTTGGTTTTCAAAGCTTGACTTCGGTAGTGCAGATGACATTTCATGTATATCTTCTGAATCTTTTAATCTTCTACTTCTGTTACTATTATACAGTTTTTTTTTTTCNCAGATGACATTTCATGTATATCTTCTGAATCTTTTAATCTTCTACTTCTGTTACTATTATACAGTTTTTTTTTTTTCAAGCAATTAGGGTTTCTTATTTTTTCTACAGGAAGTAATAAACCCTGTTTATCACTATGAACTTCAAGAAAACTATTGAGCAACATTTAAAGCCTTGGCAAAAACTATTTTTATATGTCTGAAATAAATTGTAAAGTGAAAAAGCTAAGTGCCAAAAATATTTTTTTGAATAAACGGGTGAAAATTGTTTATCAGTGGAGAAAATGAAGAATGCGTATTTATTTAATAATGACATGCCGACATAGCATGTGCATCGGCACATAAAATTAAAAATGTTGATTGAAATTCAGAATATAGAAGAGAAAAGTTGACCATCATTGCAAAAGTGGAAATGATCTAAGTCGTGGTAGTAATTAACTTCTAGCTGTACTATGTCCACAAGGTGTTGATGACTACGTATTTAAAATGACATGGTAAAACTTCTTGTTTTCTTCATCGATGAACTCTAGCATTGTACGATCGATGATCCTTGTTTTCAGGCAGTGGATGTAACCTGGTAAGACCTCAACTTNGTTTTCAGGCAGTGGATGTAACCTGGTAAGACCTCAACTTGCACTGACAACACCGCCTACAGAAATGCCTCTTTTCAAAACACTGCATGTTTCCCATGCCACCATTCTACTGCTGTGACTTCAGTGTTGTAAAGGCTTTAATATTACTAAAATTTGGTTTTGTTACTGGGCGTCTTAGCAATTTTAAGATAAATACCCTTTACAAAGAGTATCCTTGTCAAATCAGACAATAACCCATAAAGACACATATTCAGAAGAACACTTCAAATAGGACACAATACACTCCAACACTACTTAAATAAAATAATTAATTGAAAGTGTAAATGTTTAATTGGATATCTAATCAGAAGAAAATAATATTTTAGAATTTGCTGTATTGTATATTAAAGAAATAAACTGATGGTGTGCCTTAATAAAGTAAATGAATTACTGAAAAATATTACTTAGATAAATTTCCCTACGCCCTTCCTTACAAACTTTTTTATTAAGGGAGGAAAGAAAACCAAAAAAGTAAAATGTCCTTCAGTCGCTCTATCAGTATCAATAAAGTTCTTAATAATCCGTCTGACTTAGGCAAATCTTGAAAAGAAAAAAAAATTTCGAAATTGGATAACTGTTTGATGATTACTGTTCGAAATAGTTAAATGAAACTAAACTTTTTTTTTTTTTTTTTAATTAAT
>NQII01004162.1:30732-45453 GCA_002778355.1 Clitarchus hookeri
ATATCGACACCACTATGCAATACCTCGTCAATGGGACGCCATACTGGAGAAAACGAAAACACTGAAATTATGGAGTGGAGGGAGATCTCTGGGTGGCTTTTATCATCGAGGTCTTGAAAGCCGACGAGGGTGAGACGAAGTGAGTATGGAGCAGCGCCCGAATGAACGGGCGGGGGAAACGGGAGTCTGGCCACTATACCACTGTGGCCCCTCCGCAATTATGAAATAAGAAGTTACCAACACACGATGTCTCTAAATTAGACCTGCAAACTTCGACTGCAGGTTAATCATGGAAGAAGGAAGTGAAAACATACCTACGACCTATAATCTAAAGTGAATCCAAGGGGCGGTACATATATTTTTAATTGGACCTGAAGCATGAGTGTATTACAAATACTGGAAGTCAACTGTGACGTGTGAGTTAATAATACATTCTTTAGATCCCAAGTATGATGCAGCGCCATGGAGATTAAGTCGAAGTAAGGGTAGTAAACGTGATTATTTCCATGACTTAATTTGATGACGGCGACTGACAGGTGTTGTGGTGTTTACAGATTTTTGTTCCGTTACGCAGTAGCTATGTTCGCACGGGTTGATATTCCGGTAGTTTAGCACTATTTATGCTAGTTCGAATTCGTGTTAACAGAAGCTCATTTTTTGTATGCTGTTCGGGTAGCGATAAGCAGTTGCAATTTCTGCTAGAAAAAACACTTATTTCTGCTCTTGCTCGCCGAGGTACAGCAGAAAGAGCAACACCACATGAATGACCGCCAGACAAAAATTAAAAACGTCGAATAGTCTTGAGAGTGGTAATTGAGAGAAGAAATTTGCTTTTACACAGATTGGTGACAGTAAGACGTTTCGGTATCGTGTAAGAAGTGCACAAGGATATGAACTTGGTAATGAAAATAATGAGGTCACAGTTATCCTCGAAAGTAAGTTATCTTGAGTAGCCTGAATTTTTTTTATACACGTAAACTACACTGGAAAAATAATCATTATTGCCATTTTACAAATAAAATTAGTTTATTTATTTATTTGCGACAGTTGTCTGCTGTTTGGCGTTCGTGTCGTACCGCCGAGAGAAACCGCTCTTTCTGCTACGCTGCCCGTGAAAAATATCACTTGCTCTCAGCTAGCAGAAATAGCATACCACGCGAACAAGCCTATCATCCACACACTCAAATGTCCCATCTTAAAAAATTTCTCCAATATTTCCAATAAATTGGTGTTACAGGCAAAACTTCAAAGATGTGTACCGCCCTTATGATTCACTTTAGATCATATTTATATTCGTTGACCTTCTTATTTCATTAACAGCCAGCAGCCTAAGTGTGTTGGTCTAATTTAGAGATCAAGTAGGCACTACTATAAGACTTATATAGAAGGACCACGTGTGTTAAAATACAAGTAATTATTTCCATAATTTTAAAAATAAATATCCGAACCACTTAAGTGTAAGTTCCTTAAAATTCGACTCCCGAGTTCAAGCGGTTTTTTTTTAGACACACGCGCACACACACACACACACACACAGACAGGCGGAAAGAAGATATCATACGCCTATCTTTCCTTCGAAAAGTAAACAAAAAAATACGGAATCACGGATCTTTCATGGTTATATGTAGGTGTTGCTTCCCGCAAAATGATTAGGTGACTAGTTGAACCTCAAAACACTTTAGCTCACATCCACTTTCGCGATTGTATTATTATGATTGCTACGTCTTGGCTGTCTGTCCACGAATCAAGAACGGTCAGTAGCGCAGTAAGTTAATTCCGACTTGTCATGAAAAAATGTCCTCTCACGAAGGGGGCCGCGGAGGCTGAGCGGTTAGCCTTCTCGCCTCCCACCAAGGCGAACCAGGTTCAATCCCCGGCCGGGTCACTCCCGGATTTTCGCATGTGGGAGTCGTGCCGGACGATTCCGCTAGTCGGCGGGCTTTCTCGGGGGTCTCCAGTTTCCCCCGACCCTTCATTCCGGCGGTGCTCCATACTCGCCTCGATCACCCTCATCGGCTTTCAAGACCTCACTGTTAAGAGACGCCCAAATCCATTCACTCACTCACTCTTCTCACAAAGATACACCGCCGTTAACCAGAAGCGCTTATTGTGGAGCACGATACTGAAGTTTACTACGCGCGCAAAGTTTTTCGCGGAAAAAAAAGAGGCTATTTTGCGATTAACTGAGTTCTTTTGAAAGCCCTGTTTATGATCTACTATCCTACCTGTTATATACCCTTACGACATACGTAAAATTAACACTGCCACGGAACTGATCACTTTATTTATGCGTCGATTAAGTGTAACATTGGAATTTTTAGGAACGTAAATATGTTACTAATCTACCCATTGTTACTTTTTTGTATATAAAACCAAAACAAACTTAGTTAAATAAATTCATTCATTGTCAACAAATTTTAGCATCACACTTTTAATACGACGTTTGAGTCAACTTAATCTATCGATCGCTACCAACTTGACTTGGAATATGCAAGTATTTTCTTTAAAATGTATGCAGTTAGTTAAGGGAATTTTTTCCTCATACGTTACTGCAAAACATGTTTAATTAACGTGAGGTTTAATCATACAAATTTTATCTTGTAGTTTGCTCACGGCTAAATAAACATTTCTACACTAAAAATAAAAAAAATAAAATAAAATATTAAGTTCGAATGGTTTAATATACCTTTACAAAGTAAATTAAGTATTGATAGTAATGTTTACAACTAATTAGGAGAAGTGGTTTTTGAAAAGTGTAGTGTTTAAACTGATGATTACGCACACCCGACTTCCGCGAAAAGAGTTTCTGTCAAGTTTTATTTGGAAACACTTCATTTCAGATCCACTTTCGCAATTGGATGGGTTTACTTGCTTCGCGCCTTCGGTACACACCCGCGAATCTCAGACGTTCAGTTGCGGAGAACCTTGATCTAATTAGCCCATTTAAGTAAAGGCTGTTCGCAGTAAGGTGAGCACTTTTGAAATCGACCTTTGAGAAATGTCACTGCCTCTATCTGCATATACCGGGTGTATTCGAATAAGTGATAATAAACGCCTGAGAGGGAGAGACGAGGACAATCGGAGCACATTTCGTCGAGAACAAATTGTCGAACGTCCATGGTTAACCCACTAATGGCAGTAGCAATAAGCAAGGGTGGGAACGCAACTACAATAATTAGGCAACGGGCAGTGCAACGAAATGACGATTTACTAACACATTTGAGCACGAGGCGTGGGGCTTGCAGTGTCTGTTCAAAGTGTCGGCCATCCCCGGCCACACAGGCAGTGCAGCGCTGGAGTGTGATACGACGCACACGTGCAAAGGTTTCCGGCGTGGCACTGATGGTGCCATCTCCTCTCCGTATCCGCATGATGAGCTCATCCCTCATGTCAAGTGATGTGGTTCCACAGTCTCATGTCAGGTGAGCGTGGTTGCAACGCTATGGGGCCTCCAATACCAATACACCGGTCCGGGAAGTGCACATCAAGGTACCGGCGAGAAGTGAGGCGGGGTCCCGGCCTGCTGAAACCACGTCACCTCACGAGCAACTAAAGGAACACCCTCCAAGTATTCTGGTAACAAGTCCTACATGGACGGTAGATACACAGCAGCACTCAGACTAAAATGCTGTACTGAGTGGTGTTTTCAGGCTCGCAGAACTGCGCGAAGGCTGGTTAATACACTGGAGAGCCAAAAAAAACTGGTATAGACCTGCGTATGGAAATAACAGAGGTATGGAACCAATCAGAGTACCGCGATGCGGTGGGCAGCGCCTATATAAGACAACAAGCGTCTGGCAAAGTTGCTACTTTTCTGATATGAAAGCAGGGCTGACTGTAATGGTCTCTGTTTGCCTTTGCCTCCCCCCTTCCCCCTACACCGTTCGATTATTAGGAGAACCTTCCCCCACCATATTGCATTTTTTTTTCTAGCTTGTTTATATTTTTAGAAAATCCGAAAGTATCCCTATACGTTACTAGTTATTGTCCTTACACGTCAGTATAGGCTGTTCACGATAAACTGAGCACTTTTGAAACATTTGCCTAAGATCTATTTGTAGGCACATTGTGTACTCTTCCACCATATGTAAAATCAGCATTACCATGGGCCTTATAACTGTATTCATGCGTCTCTTAGGTTTTTACACTAGACGGCCAATGCACCTCATTCATGCGCACTCAGTGTAATAATATTTTACATAAGAACTATTTCTTACTAGGCACTACCGACACCCTATTTTCTCTCTTTCTCCGTATTATTAGTTAAAGATGCATATTAAAATTTATTAATAAAATACAAGTAAAATTTAAATTTAACAAAAAATAACGTACTTTTAGGTTAATAAAAGTATAAAACTCTTGTGATATATGACATATTTAGGAGGGGAAAAAAAAAAGCAAACACGTCATACATAAGTTGTTTTTTCAAAGGTTTGATTAAAAAAAGTGAAGAAACCGCGAATAGGCTATAACTTCAACACATTGTAATTTCACTGAAACCAGATTACATAAAGTGTAGAAACACCCCAAAGGCACCTGCTTGCATAAACAGTATTCTGACCTCTAATACCATCCACGCTGCTTTTAATAATGCTATTGGCTGAAAAGTAGTCCAACGTTGGAACACGGAGAGTGGCTGCTGTGCTTCTACAACGAGCACTCTACCCCATTTTCCTTCTGCGGCCGCTACTCCGTTCTGAATTTAACCTCATTTCGTTCTCTCAGGATTGAATGCAGATATCTTACCTTTCCAGATATCTTACTTAAAGGTCGGCCACTCCCAGTCTAGCTGGGTTTACAATTAAAAAAAAATGCTATTAGAATGATGCAGTAAGCGCTGATCTGGCATATGGAAACACGCCGTCTGTATTTGCAGTTTCCGATCATTAATGTTTCAATTCTTAATTTCAGCCAATAGAAACAGGCGACAAGCCTACCATGTTTACTTTTGTTCCTAACCTCGTATATCACAACCATTTGTAAGCAGATCATACTTCAAAGCCGACAGTTTTCATCGCAGAAGTTTATTTTTGTGAAAAAAATATAATCGTAAACACACACACACACACGCCGTTTTAAAAATTTGTTATATTTATATTACTGTAAATAACAGTTCCCCGTCAATAACACTGACTGCTCTGTTCTGATTGGTTGCCGCCTCACAAATTTTACTTACGATATAAAATATAACTATTTCTTTTATAACGTATAAGGAAATCCCAACGACGCACACGATCTGTACGTTCCATTGGAAAACAACACGTAAATTAACACACTTTCATATCATCTGCACACGAAATAACGCATAATTTAACGCTTAATTTTTCTATTGTAAACCCAGCTTTGCATATGTATGTTCTCGCTCGGGGTACAAAAAACCATTAACTAAAGATGAGGCGCACATCGCCCACACAGAACTGTCAAAATCATATGGTCAACAGTGACAGGCGTGTTTTTTTTTGTTTGTTTTTACAAAACACCCGCCCTTTTATTTGAATGCAAATATTTTAACTTGAGTGCATTGTAGTTGCAATAAAGTTAGGTCATGGGAAGTTTGTGTGACTTCAAGTGCTACCGGGGCCGCGGTACTGTAGTTATCATATTACTCGCCTCCCACCTAGGCAAACCGGGTTCGATCCCGGATTTTCGCACGTGGAAATCGTGCCGGACGATGTCGCTGGTCAGCGGGTTTTCTCCGCCCTTGCGCTGCTCCATGCCTCACTTCACCCTCGCCGGTTCTCAAGATATCGGTGTCAGGAGCCGCCCAAATCTCTACCCTCCACTGCATACGCTGTCCACGTTTGTCTTGATAGCGCCAGCGGGAGAAAAGCGGTCCAGTATCGGGACACGGGGGCGTGGTCGTACGCAGCAGGCGCGCGCGCTCTACCCCACCTCACCCCCTACCATATAGGCTGTTCACGGTAAAGTGAGCACTTTTGAGGCCCTAGTAACTTTTTACTTTCAGCCATTTTTTATCCTGTAACCACCTTTTAAAATAAATATTGCCACGTAGGTGAGTAATAAACAGTGTCTATATTCCACCGCACTCGGAAGTTAACGTCTAAGGCTAAAATAAAATATATTTATAGACTATTATTTCAAATGAGAGGGCTCACTTTACCGTGAATAGCATTTAGAAGCAGGAGCGTAGTACTAGGAGAAGTGACGTCATGGGGCGGCGCGCCCTCTTAGTTGTGGCTGGCGCCGCGAGCGGGCGTCCCGGCGCGGGGTGGGGGAGGCGAAAGGCGACGCCCCTTCGCATTACGCCGAGGCGACGCCGAGCGGCCGGACGCCACAGGTCGGTAAGCTGCTACCAGCGTCTGTGTTCTGTGTGTGGGTGTGTGGGTGTGTGTGGGTGTGCGGCGCATGGGTGTCAGACGGCCGCAGGTCGCGTCCAAACTCCCGCGTCACAGAGGCGAAATGGCGTGGCGGTTCCTTTTCACTGATTGGCTGCGTGAGGCTCTGGGAACGGCCCTTATGCCTGACTGGCCACTGAGTACTGGCTGAATTTCCGCTTGGCAAGTAGGTTACCAGGCGCTGATTGACGAACGGCGTTCCAACACGTTGCCGGCCAGTGACGTCATTTTGCTGGCGTGTGCGGCTGGAGTTCGCGGAATCGGCATCAGTTTCAGCTCTGTACACTTGTGTACTCTGTGCTTGCGTCAAGCGCCGTTTTGTATCTGGATGCCTGTCCTTCCGACTACAGAGCAAAAATATATATCTTGCGACCCTCTGAGGTTCAGCTTTCCAGGCGCTTTTTATTTATTCCCCGGGAGTGTTCTGCGTCCTCGCCTTATGAAGGGAGATGCTGTCGGAAGACATGATCGAGACACGCCCCATCAAGGCGGTGCTTCTGTATATAGCGGGCTCCAGACCACTACTGTAGCTTGCCAACGCATCGTTCATACGCCGAGTAGTGCGGTCTGGAACCACTGTCGGTTTCACCTTCTCTCCAAACTATTTTATTTGATGGCTTAGCGTGTTGTCAACAGCGAGGTCAGTGAGAGACGGAACAAGACGCTCAGACAAGCAGAAACGGAACACTCCCACGATCCGCCGGAGTAATTTCGTAAAACAATGGAAAACCATAATCAGAATGACCGGACAGGGAATCAAACCAGTATCCTGAATGCGAGTCCGGTCTGTCACCACCGCGCCATTCATAACGAGTGGCTTCAGCTTTCTAGTTTAATAAACCTCGCTTGCACGTGAAAACCACGCGGCAGGTAATTAACATCCTGTTTACTCACATACGCTGTAGGACAAGAAATGTCGAAGATAAAATATTTTATATATATGTTAGACCTACAGAAAAATAACTGCATGTGTACACATACCGACATGCAAAGAACACGTCACACATATACACACATGTACTCGCATACATACGGTATGTTACAACGATGTAAATGTGATTCCACATTAAAAATTAAAATAGTAAATATATGCAAGTCTTGTTGCTTGAAGTGATTACTAAGGGTGTCATTCGCAGTATAAGATGGGAGAATAAAATGCATTTAGTTAAAACACGACGTGAACTGTTCGAGACAAGGAAACACATTTGCACCGTGCATCAGCTAGCAACACGTTCACCACACAAGCCACTCTGTTTGCCTGCCCGCAAGGAATCAAACAAACACAATTTGTTTGTGGGGGGGGGGGGCTGTTTCCTAGCAAGTAGCAGGTTAGAGTGTTACAATAAAGTGACGTTTTTTATATATTTGAACAACGTAATTTTAGTAAATACTCAGGGCTACGTGAGAGTAGCAATACCTACTTTGTTTCCCATTGGGGTTGTTATACAAAATTACGTTTTCACACATTGACGAACTTCGTCTGTTGATGCATTGTGCCATTTTATCCCCTTCGCATCTGTAATAGTTTTGGATATTTTAAACTAAATGGTTATTTTCTCATTCATTCACCCACAAGCCATACGCATCTTTCCTGCCTGATTTGTCATATGGAATAACCCCNGAGTGACATAGTTACGAGTTACGAGAACACGCGCTGACCTTGACAAGTTCCAACAACAGAGCACGACGGGAGGGAGGCAGAGTAAGTTGTCCTCACCTCGAGCTCGGAGACAATGCTTCCCGACAGAAGGCCGGGTCTAGCCTCACCACCACCTCCTCCCAGATCCAATCCCCAGAGCGGTGTACTGGGAGTAGGAGTACTACTTTTATTATTAAACCATTAATAAAGTAATGTACCNGATCCAATCCCCAGAGCGGTGTACTGGGAGTAGGAGTACTACTTTTATTATTAAACCATTAATAAAGTAATGTACTGTCTTTGCACCAGGCCACCACGCCGAGTGCCAAGTCATATACTGTTACTATGTATAGATATTGATAGTGTGAGAGTAATATTTTGTAATAGGCCACACATTGGGTAGACAAAGAAGTATGTAGTGTAGGTATTTGAAGTATGAGTTTAGAGTATAAAATACTGTAGTTTGCCATTTAGCAGATAATTCCACAAAGAGTTACCAAANTATTTGAAGTATGAGTTTAGAGTATAAAATACTGTAGTTTGCCATTTAGCAGATAATTCCACAAAGAGTTACCAAATTATTCTATAGAAAATCATACAAATACGTATGGTACAAATGCATGAAAGAATCTTTTGTAAATTGCCAAGGTTTCAAACATCAGTATCATCATCAATAAGTCACTTAAAAGGAGCATAAACTAACAAGACACACAAACAAAATAGTTGAAATTCAGTGAATAAATATGATTTATTATGAAAGATGTACGAAGTTGTGAAATGAATGAAAAAAGGTGTCGCAGACATGATTGAGACAGTAGACATGAAACAAACCCAAACAACACAAATCTCTACATTTAAACACTCCTTAAGATTCAAATTATTTAGCAGAAAATGTATTTTCATACCACCTCCCTCACAATATATAAGAAAATAAATAATGTATTTCTAGAAACAACTCTTATGGAGGTGAGTTGCGTAGAAACGAAATTGATAAAAAAAAATTTTCTTTGAAACAGTAATCTAGGCCAGCAAAGAGCAACTTGAGAGTCTATATTCAGGACCACTGGTTACACGTCCGAAGAAAATAAATTATGAACATTTGAAGTATTTGTAATGTTTTAACTCTAAAAACAAGTTCCAAAATGATTTAAATAGATACAAGAAGACAGATTATATTCCTTTTGAGGTCCTACGGCTTGGAGTCAGCATAAGCGTCATCTCTGGCATCGTTGGCGTCTTGAGATTTTACCACTAAAAAAAAAAATGCTACTTTGTCGCTTTTGGAGCTCATCTTATATCGCCTGCGCACATTTAGTCACTTCACGCCTCTCCAACGTGCCTAGCATTATGATGTGGCAGCATTTTCTCAAAATTAAACTAAATTCTGTCACGCCCTAACAAAACGCATCTGCCCTTTCTGAAAGCTGGAAGGAGAGTGTCCCTTTGTTAGCAACAAGGCTTCCAAAAGTAAAAAATTATCAGGAAATCTCAGATAAAGTCAGTAACTAACATGTCAATTCAGTGAAAATAGAGAGTTCAAAATTAAAACCTGTTAGGCCTATCTGCACTGATAAGTACAAAACAGGAATATCTGTGATTAAAATTACATACATGGCGAAATATGATGAGAATCGAAATATATGAAGTTTTAAGTAAGAGTGAAAACAATTGTTGTTAATGTAAACAAACAAAGGTAAGTAATAATAATACTGTTTAAATACCCGGGAGTTGGTCCTAATGTTTATAAACCAACTCAAGGTAAATATAGGAAAACGTTGTCAAAAGCTGAGCCGTCCTGTGATTCTTTAACTCACAAACTTCATCCTTCCTCGAAGGAAGTCTTTTATATAATTATTCCAAGCCATCTCGGAAAATTTCTTTCAAACCTGGAGTTTTCGTATCAACCCCCAAATAACGCCATACCATGGCTATTGCCACCTCCATAATCCAAACAACACTTTTTTTTTTTGTTTCCGTCCTCTTTTGTCATCACCGTGTGATTATTGTATACTCGTTTAGTGATCAGCCTTAATTGGCAATTGCTCGTCACCACAAGGCAAGTCGTCCAGCTAGGCAACAGAGGAGATCAGATACAGGTTGCCTTCGTCCATGACACCCTGCACATGCCAGCCTTGGCCGATCTCCAGCCAACAGTGGAGATTCCAATAAACAATTGCGCGTACCTTGTGACCCCAACCAACCTCAACCAGAACGTACATAACCTCTGCACCAGTGTCATCTCCGCCAAGTCACCTGACTTAGTCCTTATGTCAGGCATGTGCGACCACACATAAGGGATCGGTGTCGCAGCGTCCCGCACTTGCCGCCAACGACAGGCCCGGCACTCTAGCAGCGGGGGTTGAGGGCTCAGGCTTAAAGCACCAGGCAATAGTTCATTCATGGTTATAGTCTATTCGCGGTCTCTTCACGCTTTTTGAATCAAACCTCTGTTTGGTTGTTTCCTAAATATGTCATGTCTCACACGCGTTTTATACTTGTGCTAACACAAAAGTACCTTATTTTTGTTCAATTAAACTTTTACATGTATCTTATCTATAAACTATAACGCCATTTACACTTAATATTAATAAAAACCGGGAGGAAATAAATGTATCGGCAATACCTAGTAAGAAATAGTTATTTTGCAAGATATTAAACTGAGTACGCACGAATACGGTGCGTGGGCCCTTCGGTGTAATTTTCTAGATTCGGTTAAGTTTTGTTTGCATGAGGCGAAGGAGTACTCTGAAAGTAGAACCTATGCAGGGCTTCAGAAAAGTTGAAAGTAACCGTGAATGGACTACACTTCCGACTTGTCTGAAGACCTACTTAAGTTCCACTTCCCGGATATTTCCTCCGCCTCATGCAAACAAAGCTTTACCAAGTCTAGAAAATTACACCCGAAGGATNGTTCCACTTCCCGGATATTTCCTCCGCCTCATGCAAACAAAGCTTTACCAAGTCTAGAAAATTACACCCGAAGGATAACTCACCGCATTCTAGCGCACTCAGTTACTTAATATTTTGTATAAGAACTATTTATTACTAGGCATCGCCAGCAAACGTATTTCCTACATGTTGTTGTTATTCACGTTAACTGTGAATGAAATAATATAATTTATGGATGTAATACAAGTAAAAATTTAATTTAACAAAACGTAAGGTACTTTTTTTATGTAAACACAAGTATAAAACGCTTGTGCTACGTGGCATATTTGGGGGAACAACAACACACGTTATACACGGGGTGATTTNGTTCTACTTCCCGGATATTTCCTCCGCCTCATGCAAACAAAGCTTTACCAAGTCTAGAAAATTACACCCGAAGGACAACGCACCGCATTTTAGCGCACTCAGTTACATAATATTTTGTATAAGAACTATTTATTACTAGGCATCGCCAGCAAACGTATTTCCTACATGTTGTTGTTATTCACGTTAACTGTGAATGAAATAATATAATTTATGGATGTAATACAAGTAAAAATTTAACTTAACAAAACATAAGGTACTTTTTTATGCAAACACAAGTATAAAACGCTTGTGCTACGTGGCATATTTGGGGGAACAACAACACACGTTATACACGGGGTGATTTTTCAGAGGTTTGATTCAAAAAGTGTGAAGAAACCGCGAAAGGCCAGCCAGAACCGCAGCTCGAGCTCGGAGACAGGCGAGTCACGTCCCAGGAGCCCACGCAGTGCTCACTGCTCCACGACACGACGCTAGCCTGTGGGCAGTTGGTTCCCGCCAGGCCGTCCGTGTGCTGCCCCTCGCCGTCATGAAGGTCCGTCTGCCCGCGCGCCAGCTCAGGCGCAAACTGCTCACGGTACGTCTCCATCGCGTCGTCCAGTCGCGGTTACTGCCAATGTTCCTGAAGCCCTGCTCGAGTTCTTCTTTCAGGCTACTCCTCCGCCTCGTGCGGACGCAGTTCGACAACGTCACGGTTAATTCTACTCGAGTTAGGAACAAAACGAGTTTTCTTGTGGGAGAGTTTGGCGTTGGCAAAATTTCCGCCGTTAGGCGCGCAGTTTTCCACAGAGGTCACTTTTAAATAAAATGATAATATATGTGAATTATCAAATTTAAAAAATGTACTTAGTTACCACGTTATTTGATATTAAGTTTATGTTTATTGCAATTAACCTGTTTTTTTTTAACGTAGAAAATAGAGAAAAATCTGGTATACATGCGACACTAGCGCTTACCTAGTGGCGAAAATTTTTGGTTGCCAAACTTTTAACATTCATCTTCCCAACCTGAGCATAAATAACCTTAACCAAGTCTAGAAAATTACACTACAGGGACAACGCACCTCATTATAGTGAACAGTTTTTAAATGACAACTATACGACTGAAGCTCTGCTTGGAGGCCTGGCCAGACGGCGCCATTAATGCCTGTTTCTAAAATACGCGCCTTAAAAAAAACTGTGCACTGATTCGGAGAATGTTATCTTTGGAAAATAAATCTTGCAAAAAAAAATTTACTGGTTGATAGGGAACTTAAATTAAGATTCTATTTCAAAAACTACCAAATCTGTTTAAAAAATAATTTTTTAAATATCCTCTTTAGAATAAAATGAGTACAAATACAGTACTTCACAATAAAGCGAGCTGAATTCTTAATTATCTTCGGAACTGCAAACACGAGCAGATTTCATTAGCTACGCATTGCGGAAATAGGAAGGAAGCTTTGTTAGTGATCGAAGCACATTTGAAACCATCTCGTGTGCTCGGAAAGATAAGATGTTTTGAGTTTGTCCAGAACTACAGCACGGACTATTATGTGTCAACGACGCCCGCACTTTAACTGCGGACTNCGCCGACCAGCGACATCGTCCGGCACGATTCCCACATGCGAAAACCCGGGAGCAACCCCGCCGGGAATCGAACCCGGTACGCCTAGTTGGGAAGCGAGTAGTCTAACCACTACACCACCGCGGCCCGACGAAACAGGAATGAGGGAGGAATGTTACTGCCGCTCGCTATATGTCGCACTGCTATACTGCGGAAAGTCTATATACAGCCATACATGCATGATAGCTCTGTTTAACGTCACCCAAGCACCAGCCGCGTCTGGCTATTATTTATAGGGACGGCATCCCAACGGGGAGGACGGTCGGGATACGCCCGATCACCGCAGGCAAATCCTGGCTAACGCGGCAGTTGTCCACACCACACCAGAACCCGTAAGTGCGACACTCCCGTGCTTGTCCTAAGGGCTCTTGCCCCCACGCCTGCTGACTGCCCAGGTCAGCGCCGCAGCAGTGTACACGTAACCATACATAAACATGCAAACTTCTTGACTCTACTTAGCCGCTGGGACCATCCAGGTTTTTATCATCTCCTGTTTCATTTGCCTGTGGTTTCCATGGCCACCAACCACCACGGGCCAGCGGGGGGTTCTTCCTGGCCCTTGGCGCCCCATGTCCACTTCCGCCACTTGACTCATTCTTTCAGCCACCTGCCCCACTGGACATAGTTCTGCTGTTCTCCTTTCATAACGAGTATTTAAACCACTGCCAGCACGAGTCCTTCGTCAATCTGACCTCCGAGCANTTCTGCTGTTCTCCTTTCATAACGAGTATTTAAACCACTGCCAGCACGAGTCCTTCGTCAATCTGACCTCCGAGCAGTGTCCCCAACTCCACCGACTAAGGGAGTCTTTAGAGTAGTGAGGTCAGCCCGCACATGCAGCCATACAGCTGACACTATACAAATATTTATATAATAAAATTATTAGATATTTCTAAAGGGAACGCCGGGCGTCTCGGCACCTCACGATGTTACGCCACTGCTAAGCACATTTTACACACTTTGTACGCAATAACTGAACACGTATGTCGAATTATAATAGAGTTTGTGAACCGTGGAACAGTATCTTTAGGGGAACGATTAAATGGCACGTGAACTACGTTTCTGCGTGTTTGAAATACTGTTTTTTTAGGGTCAAAAATATGTTTGCCTATGAAAAGAAAGTATACCTCGGACGAGGATAGACTGGTACTTAAGATATCATGGATGCTATAAATATTGTTTTCGAGCCATTATATCAATTTTAGCATTTAAAGCCATTTTTTTATGTTTTAGTTTGTTTTAAGTTGAATGTTTATTTATGTTAAACGTAATATTAAAGTCCCTGCCCACAGGGATAGTTAGAATTGTAATTCAGGACATCGCCTAAGAATTCTTATTTGTTTATTTTGTTTGTTTATATTTAACGTATTTTGACAGTTCTATTTATTTTCTTTTATTTTGCTATGTGAACTGAGTTCAGTTATCTTTGGAATTGTTAATTATTTTATCACAGTTTTCTCTTTGCTTTGTACCTGGCTTAATCAAGCATGTTTTGCCTCGGAGGAACGTATTCAATTACAGTTGTGATAAGATAAGTGCCACGTCTCAGGAAGTGACTAATATCTTGGAATTGCCAGTTTTTAATTAGCGTCATTGTGTGAACCCTTTTGATCGACACTCTCTCTCTCTAGACGCTATGGACAACGGTACATCGTAACTTTTGTTCTGCAAGAATTCATTAAATTTTGCACATACCGCCCATCATGATGTTAGGAAAGGTGTACTAGAGGCGCCTAGTTTGTTTAAATATGCGGGGCGTGACAAATAAGAGGCCCCAGACGCATTGCGGTAGTTTTGAAGTGCTACGTAAAACTACGTGAGCTGCCGTCTCCACCAGTACTGAATAAGTATGGCCTACATCGGGTATGG
>NQII01004162.1:45508-71375 GCA_002778355.1 Clitarchus hookeri
TCGCTACAGCAGCATGTTTTATTTCTCACACACGCCAACTTTAATTCACAGGATAACAAAACATATATCTGCACGCACAAGTAAACACCAGGGGACCCGGGTTCGATTTTCTACTCGTCCGGTCCGAATATCGTTTTTAAAAATTACTCCAGGTGAATGCTGGTATGGTTTCTTGGCCGAGTCCTTACTTGTTCCCGTTTGCCCTAGCAACTAGCTCCGTCTCAAAATAGTATAAATTTTACTTTTATTATTATTTTAGCTTGCACACCGCCTAGAAAATGTAAGCTCACGCTACTATTTTAAAAGAATCGAATAGACAGTCATGAATAAAACATATTTACATATGTTAGTTATAAGAGGAAGAGGGTTGCGCTATTTTCTCTCGCATCGATTCCGCGACATCGGGCTTTCAGAATCACGAGTTATCCTCGTTTCGAGAAACACAAACTTAAAAAATATAAAACAAAATCGTAAAATGTAATGCAGGCAAATATGTTTGTATTAACTTATAAAAATTAAAAATAAATCGCAACACTTAATGCAGGCAAATAAGCACTTTTTAAGTTTTAAAAAATTGCTATATTGAGCGCAATGATTTATTTCGTATCAGCAATTAATTGCATTTTTCAGGCATATCGAGATACCATTTTGCAATTTACGGGTATTTAAAGCTACCATTTTGCACCCGATTCTTTGTTGGCCAGTCTGATAATGCTAGAAATATAGTATACCGAATCGGGTCATTATTATTCTCTTCGTTACCAAACGAACGAGTCCTTTCATTCGCTGATGCATATACTTGGAAATATTCTCACGCCCACATACTCAGTGATCAATTAGTGTTAAAATGGTACGGGAGGGGGGGATCTAAAAGAATATTCGATCCACTCACTTCCGCAAATGGGAATGTAAACCTCCTTTCATGAATAAAAGATTTAACCCTTGTTCCGACGGAAAAAACCTAAAACATTTTTTTTACCGATTATATTTAATTATTATATGCATTATATATAAATATATATGAAATTAAGGTAAGAAAAAAAAGGCCGCCAATTACAGAAATAGGACGAAAATATGCCTATTAAAGAACTTAAGATAATACACTTCATGGCCCGAAAAGTGCTACACATTTATATTTCCGAATCGATGCGATATTCCGAAGTGAAAAAAAAGCTTAGTATTTTAAGTTGTATTAATCTCGCACATTCAGAGGAAAAGTTTATGTTTACACACCAAGTACCTGACCATTGAAAAAAAAGTTAAAACTCAGTCCCCTAATATAATTTTTTTACATATACACAGTACGCGACATAATATCAGAGCCGAATACCGATTCTAAAATAGTCCCCAGTTCTTTATTAACCTGCAGAGATACATGAGCACGTCGGCAATATTTCAGCCCACTCATATCAGTGTATCAGACATACGAGCGACAAATTTTTGAAAGGCCAGAAGCGAGGGCTAACTCGACTATTATCGACGTTCATTTTTGCGACAAACTTCGTGCAACTCCATAATGCCCAGGAAGAGTTCTGATGCTTGCTAACATACTCGTGTTCTATCAGCCTCTCGTGATGCCAGACTGCAGGAGAAATTACTTAGGTCAGAAGGCCTGCTGCGATTTGCGAAATTATGAAGATCTGGACATATCAGTCCAGGCTCGCCATCGAAAACATCACCCCAGGCCCATTTTGCAACGATAACCTCTTCCACGATGACGCATAAGAGGGGGGCCGCGGCTACGCAGCGGTTAGAGCTTTCATTTCCCATCACGAGTACGCGCACGGCATTCTGTCTTTTGTTCACGAGTTTTCGCCACCAGCCCATTCTTCACTCGGCCTCTTCGCCGCAATGCTACGACAGGTTCGATTCCCGGCAGGGTCGTTCCCAGATTTTCGCCCGTTCATTCCTCAAAAACATTCCTCATTCCTCAAAAACATTCCTCATAAACATTCCTCATCCCTCAAAAACATTCCTTCCTCAGTTCGTTTGTTTGTCAAACAAAACTCAGCCGACTTAAACAGCCCGAGAAAGACACTTCAGATATACTGCCGGATATAACAGAGATTACGATCAGATCATGAATATATGATTGTAAATATGCGTCAAATCGGTTTTTTAACCATGGCGATGATGTTCATGCACATCCTCATAATTGTTAATAACGCCTTGGACTTCTGGCGCACTAGGACAAAAACGAGCCCATGCGTACACAAGTAAAAGTTCTCAAAATCGCGCCTCAGTCCTTCACCAGAGATAAAGTAATTCTTTATTCCATTAAAATGACGGCAGCAATAAATGCAAGCCCTATTCCCGATGCATGAATATTTGCAAACTGTTCTGTGAACACTGCGATAATCACCATCCCAGAGAACCACGAAACGTGGCGGTGGAGATCAGGTACCCTTTCTACAATTATTATTTGGTACCGAAACAGAACCGGACACGCTCAATACTTCACACCATCCTCTCGACAACAGTTGCACAGCCACCAGAGCGCACGCCTCCCATCAAGGCGAGCTAGGTTCGATTCCCGGCAGGAGTTTCACTTGTATTTTCGGGCATGTGGGAAACGTGATTGATGCCGTTGACAACAGTATCACCCGTGATGGACTTGGCGATGTCCGGCAGATTTTCTCGGGACAATTGAACTTCTTTACCGACCTAAACGTCGTCACCCATTCCAGCTGCTAAGCGCGCGCGCTCTCTCTCTCTCTCTCTCTCTCACACACACACACACACACACACACACACAACTCAAAACACACGGTGTTCCCTGAAAAAAAAAATGTGCTGGTGTGGGTGGGTGGGCTGCCCACCACGATATTTTCTTGCGGGTGGACTGCCCACCACGATATTTTTGTGCTTTAAAAAATCGCCTAATACCAATGTTAATCAACACAGATCACTGATGAAGAGTAACCGACGTGTGAAAAAACTTTCATTTTCTCGAGTCAGCTGTTGGAAACGCAGTTCAACACAACAGTTTTCCAATGCTAAAAGATGAGGGGTGAGAGAGCGATCTGTCACCTCAGGCAATATACGAGAAACTGTGCCAAGGANGAAATCGCCTAATACCAATGTTAATCAACACAGATCACTGATGAAGAGTAACCGACGTGTGAAAAAACTTTCATTTTCTCGAGTCAGCTGTTGGAAACGCAGTTCAACACAACCGTTTTCCAATGCTAAAAGATGAGGGGTGAGAGAGCGATCTGTCACCTCAGGCAATATACGAGAAACTGTGCCAAGGATCGACATTGCTCCCATTATATACTTTCCCCACACCAGCACGCTCTGGCGGGCAATGTTGAAAACAAGAGCGGTAGTGGTCAGGGATTAAGCGAGGATGAATAATTGTTCGGACTAAAGTGGTGTGGTGAGTTGTAACAGAATAAATACTCAATTTCAATAGTAATTTACTTAGTACTAAAATTTAAAAATGTTCTTGATAGGTCTTGATTAAAATGTTTAATACAAATAATTATTGTTTTAATAAATTATGTTGGTAGGTATACCACTGATTGGAAAAATAAATTTTAATAGGATGAAAAATTACGTTTTTTTTTATGTATATGAAACAAACGTGAGTGCCGACAGCTCATTTGGCTACTGAATCCACAGAATGAGCGGGTACCGTCATCTCGCCTGGCAGTGAAATCTAGAAATTAACGCCACCTATGTGTTGAAAATAGAATCCGATATGGAAGGCGCCGACAGCACCATATATACTTGAAAAACACAAACATATATGACTGCTGCCTAGTGGCTAAATATGCAGCTCGCCTGATGACGTAATCAGTAATTAATACACTAGCGCCACCTAGGTGTTGAAAATATAAACAAATGACAAACGAAAAAAACAAGATGGCGTATTGAGCATAGGTAAGAGAGAACGTCAGCTCGCCTGGTGGCTAAATCGAGAAGTTAGCACTGCCTGGCGAGTAATTTGGTAATTAATACACTAGCGCCACCTAGGTGTTGATGTAAACATATTAAATCCAAGATGGCCACCTCCAGCAATGTATAAACAAATGACAAACGAAAAACCCACTGAAATGGCTCCATACGACTGAATGAGCAATGAGGGTTTGGGGGGGATGGGGTAATTGGACAATTAAATACATTAGCAGGGGTAGTATGAATGCGACTAATTGGTAGAACGAAGGTGATTAATTGGAGGTGGGGGTGGGGCAATTTGGCAATTAAATATATTGGAAGGAGGAGTGGTGAGGGTGGAGGTCTGTGACTACACAGCCTATAGCAATTGGCGAGGGTCATTCGTCTGTTGGGCGGGGGAGGGGAGGACCTACGGATTTGTTAGTTTTAAAATAATTTTTTAATAATAATTATTTTATAATTTTAACATTACATTTTTAATAATTTTAATAATATATTTTTAATAAATTGTTTAATTAAGTTTTATTTTTTATAAATAGTTTAGATTTATTTTTAGGTTTTTGGGCTCAAAGGTCACCGGGGTCAAGGTCAATGTCAAATTGATCCAATATGGTCTCCGGTCGACCGGAATGACAGCACGAACAGCTCCGACGCTCCGGTCCCAGGTCCCGATGTGCCAAAGTCCCCATAATACCTCTACTGTCTGTCTACATGCTAAAGAATAAAAGTGTCTTCACGTAATTCAGACTTAATCAATGATCACTGCTAATGTGTCTAAATTTCACATATAAATTACCTACCTGGTTTTGAAACTAAGAATCAGTCATTTTTTCGTCGTATTTTAAAGGTAAAAGCATTTTCCCCACGCTCTGTGTAAAACAAAGGGAAGCCGAAGCGGTGCGCCTGGCGTCATTACAGTATAACTAGACGACACGAGCAAAGATAAAGTAGGAGGCGTAGTAGGAATTCTGCTAAGCATCACACGCACGGCCGACATATCTCTGAATAATTATTCACTTAAAATTCTCTTTCTTTTCACACAACAACATTTATTATTTGTTACTTCACACAGTACAACAAAGAGGAGTCAGCAAAACATTTTTCACAAGGATTGGCGCCCAAACGTAGTGTTGCAAATAAAATAAAAAGCATAGAAAGAGAAGTATTTATTAATCATTTTAAACCATTCAACGTCGTAAAAAAACATATTTTCAGACTGCTGTATCTAAAAAAAATACTATCCGGACACGAGCGAAACTACAATAGGAGCTTATACTAAACATTTCTATAGTCTTTTCATAAATAAAATGATAGGACGACCACCTTAATGCCACATGCTTCCGCAGCAAAACGAGAACATTGCAAATCAGTTTAGAGCCTTGCACGTGGAGACGATCACGCGCCTCAGGCACGTGACAGTGTCGACCTTATCATTCCCGCACTTCTCGGCCTCGAATACGGCGGAAAGCAGCTTTAGGTAGGCGGGGCCCGCTAAGGGCGCCGCCTATTTGGAGGTTTTTGGCGCGTTTGAGGCAGGGAAGTGCGGGAGCGATAAGAACGACACTTACACGCACGCCTGATGCCCCTTCGCTCCTACGCGCAAGGCGCTGAACTGGCGTGCAGTGTTTCCCTTGTGCTGCGTGTACCTATGGGACTTTAAGCGGTGACCCTATAATTTTATTTGTGGAAAGTCTTCAGCAAGGTTCAATGCAGGTACCTGTAATAGTTTCGCATGTTTCCGACCAATATTTTATGAGATACAGCAGTGTGAAAAATCAGTTTTTAGCTATGTTGGAGGGCTTGGGATAGTACACTGGAGAGCAAAAAAAAACTGGTATAGACGTGCTTATGCAAATAACAGAGATATGGAACCAATCAGAGTAACGCGATGCGGTCGGCGGCTAGAACGGCTACTGCTGCTACAATGGCAGGTTATCAAGATTGACGTGAGTTTTAACGAGGTGTTGTAGTCAGCGCACGAGAGATGGGACATATCATCTCCGAGGTAGCGATAAAATGTGGATTTTCGCGTATGACCATTTCACGAGTGTGCCGTGAATATCGGGAATCCGGTAAAACATCACATCTTCGACATCGCTGCGGCCGGAAAAAGATCGCGAAAGAACGGGACAAACGACGACTGATGAGAATCATTAAACGTGACAGACGCGCAACCCTTTCTCAAATTGGCGCAGATTGGATTTGTGGACTGCCCTGCAGGATTCGCGGTGTGAATTGCCTTCTGCATACCTTCAGACGTTAGTCGAGTCCATGCCACGTCGTCTTGCGGCACTTCTGAGTGCTCCTGGGGGCCCTACACGATATTAGGCAGGTGTACCAGTTTTTTTGGCTCTTCGGTGTTTATACCGTGAACTTCGAAGAGATCAAGACCTCGGTCACACGAGTGGTCTAAAACAGGTTTATTGTAAATTCGTTCGGCAGCCGCGTTTGAACAAGTTTACGAACGAAACTAGTTCCAGTGGTTACACACCTGTAACTGAATGCAAACAAAAGGAAATCCTAACTTCGAAAACACGCAACCATGATTACACATAAGGGCTATTCACGGTAAACTGAGCACTTTTGAAAACACTGCTCAAGATCTACTTGTATGCACATTGTGTATTATTCCGCTAAATGTAAAATTAACATTGTCGTAGGTCTTGTCACTATTAATGCGTCGGTCAAATGAAACTGTGAAATTATTAGAAAAGTAAATATTGTATTAACATGCTAATTCATACACTTTCATGCATTAAAAAACAGAGAGCAAATGAAATGATTTCAGTATTCAAATATTTTTTGCAGATAACTTTTTATTCGACGTTAAGAAGTAAAACTACTTCCTCTCGGTCCTTGCTAACTTCACCGGGCGCATGACAGCAAGTGTAAATCATATGCAGTTAAAGGCAGTGACATGTTCCAAAGGTTGATTTTAAAAGTGCTCAGCTAACTGTGAACAGTCTTTAATCGTTTCCAACACTCATCAAGAGAAAGTATTTTATTAATTGTAACAAAGCTAATCTTATTTTTATTGTAACAGCATAGAGAATGCCCACTGTTTTTTTTTTTGGCCTGGCTTAGTATTTATTTCAACGAATGCAGAGATTTACGATTCAGCCATTTTGATTATAAATTAGGTTTACTTCTCAGCAGCCAATGAGAGCACAACACAGCAGGAAAGTCGTTCCGATGTACTTACACAACCTGTTTACTTTGAACAAGTGACTGCGATCGGAACAAGTCCGGAGCCAATGAAACTGCGTGCAAGGCTGAACATGTTTGAAGCGAAGTCGTTCTGTGTCCCGTGTGCCGCGGCCGAACTAATTAAAACCCCTTGTCGACGCGTCGGCTGAGCTTTCCAAGCTGTTGCTGGCTCTCTCCCCTTGCATGTATGCAACCCGACCACCTGTGGCGCTAGCGGGGCGGCCGTTTCCGCAGGCTGATTTTGCCGGCTCCAGTTCGTTCGAGGCAATACGGATACGGCAGGAAATAGCCCGTCTCGCCCGTCCGTAATACATTCGTCCGTCTCTTAAGTCGAGCGATCTACAACAAAAATTCGTACGTCCGTCGTAAGCTCATTGCTGCAAACTAATACAAACAAAAGTGTTTTAGAAGTAGGAAAAATTGTTCATTAGAAGTGAAAATTATCGGCGGTATNTAGAAGTAGGAAAAATTGTTCATTAGAAGTGAAAATTATCGGCGGTATTGTTTCTTTATAAATACACAAAAAGGAAGTACACGTAAATAACGAAAATTAGTGGAAGTTAAAATTTTTTTTCATGAAATAAAAATAATTTGATAACATTTGCTATTTCACAGAAGGAACTCGTGTTCCCGACATGATTATCAACATTTNAAAATCAGTTTTTAGCTATGTTGGAGGGCTTGGGATAGTACACTGGAGAGCAAAAAAAAACTGGTATAGACGTGCTTATGCAAATAACAGAGATATGGAACCAATCAGAGTAACGCGATGCGGTCGGCGGCTAGAACGGCTACTGCTGCTACNTATGCAAATAACAGAGATATGGAACCAATCAGAGTAACGCGATGCGGTCGGCGGCTAGAACGGCTACTGCTGCTACAATGGCAGGTTATCAAGATTGACGTGAGTTTTAACGAGGTGTTGTAGTCAGCGCACGAGAGATGGGACATATCATCTCCGAGGTAGCGATAAANATTGACGTGAGTTTTAACGAGGTGTTGTAGTCAGCGCACGAGAGATGGGACATATCATCTCCGAGGTAGCGATAACTTTTGGATTTTCGCGTATGACCATTTCACGAGTGTGCCGTGAATATCGGGAATCCGGTAAAACATCACATCTTCGACATCGCTGCGGCCGGAAAAAGATCGTGAAAGAACGGGACAAACGACGACTGATGAGAATCATTAAACGTGACAGACGCGCAACCCTTTCTCAAATTGGCGCATATTGGATTTGTGGACTGCCCTGCAGGATTCGTGGTGTGAATTGCCTACTGCATACCTTCAGACATTAGTCGAGTCCATGCCACGTCGTCTTGCGGCACTTCTGCGTGCTCGGGGTGCCCCACACGATATTATGCTGGTGTACCAGTTTTTTTGGCTCTTCGGTGTTTATACCGTGAACTTCTAAGAAATCAAGACCTCGGTCACACGAGTGGTCTAAAACATCTTTATTGTAAATTCGTTCGGCAGCAGCGTTTGAACAGGTTTACGAACGAAACTAGTTTCTGTGGTTACACACCTGTAACTGAATGCAAACAAAAGGAAATCCTAACTTCGAAAACACGCAACCATGATTACACATAAGGGCTATTCACGGTAAACTGAGCACTTTTGAAAGCCCTGCTCAAGATCTACTTGTATGCACGTTGTGTATTATTCCGCTAAATGTAAAATTAACATTGCCGTGGGACTTGTCACTATTAATGCGTCGGTCAAGTGAAACTGTGAAATTATTAGAAAAGTAAATATTTTATTAACATGCTAATTCATACACTTTCATGCATTAAAAAACAGAGAGCAAAAGAAATGATTTCAGTATTCAAATATTTTTTGCAGAAAACTTTTTATTCGACGTTAAGAAGTAAAACTACTTCCTCTCGGTCCTTGCTAACTTCACCGGGCGCATGACAGCAAGTGTAAAACAATTGCAGTTAAAGGCAGTGACATGTTCCAAAGGTTGATTTTAAAAGTGCTCAGCTAACTGTGAACAGCCTTTAATCGTTTCCAACACTCATCAAGAGAAAGTATTTTATTAATTGTAACAAAGCTAATCTTATTTTTATTGTAACAGCATAGAGAATACCCACTGTTTTTTTTTTGGCCTGGCTTAGTATTTATTTCAACGAATGCAGAGATTTACGATTCAGCCATTTTGATTATAAATTAGGTATACTTCTCAGCAGCCAATGAGAGCACAACACAGCAGGAAAGTCGTTCCGATGTACTTACACAACCTGTTTACTTTGAACAAGTGACTGCGATCGGAACAAGTCCGGAGCCAATGAAACTGCGTGCAAGGCTGAACATGTTTGAAGCGAAGTCGTTCTGTGTCCCGTGTGCCGCGGCCGAACTAATTAAAACCCCTTGTCGACGCGTCGGCTGAGCTTTCCAAGCTGTTGCTGGCTCTCTCCCCTTGCATGTATGCAACCCGACCACCTGTGGCGCTAGCGGGGCGGCCGTTTCCGCAGGCTGATTTTGCCGGCTCCAGTTCGTTCGAGGCAATACGGATACGGCAGGAAATAGCCCGTCTCGCCCGTCCGTAATACATTCGTCCGTCTCTTAAGTCGAGCGATCTACAACAAAAATTCGTACGTCCGTCGTAAGCTCATTGCTGCAAACTAATACAAACAAAAGTGTTTAGAAGTAGGAAAAATTGTCCATTAGAAGTGAAAATTATCGGCGGTATTGTTTCTTTATAAATACACAAAAAGGAAGTACACGTAAATAACGAAAATTAGTGGAAGTTAAAATTTTTTTTTATGAAATAAAAATAATTTGATAACATTTGCTATTTCACAGAAGGAACTCGTGTTCCCGACATGATTATCAACATTTATTCAGCAAATATATAACATCATTGCAATTTTCAGCTAGATAAGCATATGAAAACAAAAAACGACCAAAACAAAACACTGCATATACTACACGTTTTGGAATGAACGGGTATCCAAAAAGAATAGCTTAGAAGGCTGTAATTCCATTCGTCCGTCCGTTAAAAGTTCAAGCTTGCCAAAGTTTTGACGGACGGATAGAATTAATAGACACCTCTGACTGGCTGGTGGTCACGTGATTGACGGACGGATGAATGACGGACGCGACGGGTTGTTGTAAATCCTGCCTACGCATACAGATTTGCACCTCACTCCAATTTTTAAGGCTCCGTCTCACACGCCATGTTGAATTACTGGTTTCTAGCTTATCTCTGTTGCTTAGGGACACTTGGAAACTACAACTACGCCTCTATGGCAATATAGAAATAAAGACCAAACACACATTTTGAACTTTTATCAATTGATTATAGCGTAATTAGTGTAGCATCATTTAAAAATCATCATTAGAATCCTGCCGCTATACAAGTACGAAATATCGCGTTGATAATGTATACGTGATATAATAAAAAATATTTAGTTTTTTTATTGAGAACCAAGTTAGAGCACATAAACAGAAAATTCAACATTGCGGGTGATTGAGTGAGCGATGAGGGNCTGGTTTCTAGCTTATCTCTGTTGCTTAGGGACACTTGGAAACTACAACTACGCCTCTATGGCAATATAGAAATATAGACCAAACACACATTTTGAACTTTTATCAATTGATTATAGCGTAATTAGTGTAGCATCATTTTAAAATCATCATTAGAATCCTGCCGCTATACAAGTACGAAATAGCGCGTTGATAATGTATACGTGATATAATAAAAAATATTAAGTTTTTTTTATTGAGAACCAAGTTAGAGCACATAAACAGAAAATTCAACATTGCGGGTGATTGAGTGAGCGATGAGGGNTTTTTTTATTGAGAACCAAGTTAGAGCACATAAACAGAAAATTCAACATTGCGGGTGATTGAGTGAGCGATGAGGGTGAAGCGAGGTGAGCATGGAGTAGCGCCGGAATGAAGGGGCGGGGGAAACGGGAGATCCCCGAGAAAACGCGCCAACCAGCGACATCGTCCGGCCCAATTCCCACATGCGAAAATTCGGGAGCGACCCTGCCGGGAATCGAACCCGGTTCGCCTAGGTGGTGGGCTAGTAGCCTAAACACCATACCACCGCGACCCCATGGCGGATGAGACCAAGCCTTACCTCACCACATTTTAGTTTATCTTGCAATCACCTGTTATTATAAGGAAAAACTGCAACGGGTTTTGGAAACACTGCGTTATAAGACATAAAATTAATACAGGTCGTATACACTCCTAATACACGACACATAACGAACCAAACGTAGATACTAATAGATATACTGAATAGAAAAAATATAATATACAAACATTTATAATATTTGTTAGAACGTCTGTCAGCAAGTACCCTTTTATAAAAATCCATAAAGTTTTCATTATAATTGCAAAATGTNAATATTTGTTAGAACGTCTGTCAGCAAGTACCCTTTTATAAAAATCCATAAAGTTTTCATTATAATTGCAAAATGAAAATAACAACTTGACTGAAATTCTAGTCCTTCATTCCTCCATTACATGTTTATGACAGAGTTTTATACCTGGAAATGCCTATTCTATTTTCTTATTTCAGGATTGCAAACAAAACTTAATTAACCAAATTATTTGAATCCAAAGAATGTGTTCACGAAAGAATATACATTTATTAAAAGAATGCTACGATCATTAACATATTTTGTAAGTGGATACATTTTTGTTGGGTTGCGTAGTAAAATTTAGAAAATAGAACATTTAGCATACTGTTATACACAAGAACAGTACGCGGAATAAAAATGTGCAAAAACGCAATTGTTCTGGATAAAATAATACATTTGGTAAACCCTATTAACTACTGACCCCCGCCCGAAAATTTTTCTTATATTCCTACGACTTTCTGAGTAGGAGAGTAACGGGATATTCACGACAGATAAAATAAAAAATAACGCAAAAGAACCGTCAAATTTAGAACGACACTAACAGGAAAAAACAGTTTTGTATAACATGAATATCGTAAGAAAGATTACGCAGTAATTACGTACAAGGAAATATATTAATTCGCAAGAAGCTGATTGCGTGAGTATTCAATTCTTTTACTTGTGTATGTTGGCGCTACGTCTTCAGATTCAATTTTTTGAAACACGAAACAATTTAAATACACGGTAATATATCAATAATACGGTAAAACTGAGTTAGTGAAACTGTTCCATATCTGTGGAACCTGACAGCAAATCATAAAAATCTGCTTCGTTGGGCTCAATTAAATATGTACTATTGCACAAAACCCCAGTGGTTTCAGTTAACTGAAATAAAAGTAGTTCTAAATATCTACATACGCTGCCAGGCAGAGAAACTGCCACGCCATGAAGACGCGAATGGAGTACCATGAAACGCACAGAGCGGATGTACATATGCCGGTTTTGCATTTGATAGCCATTTCTTGCCAATCACAAACAGCGCACGTCTCATAGGCAGACAACCAGCACGTAAAGTCGTCATTCAAGTCGAAGTCACAGCAGGGCGAAGTAAGTGCTTTGGCTGTTACCGTGTTTGGAGAACGAACAAGGGGTTCTATTGCCTTTGAAGACGCCGACGTACGCAGTTCCGTCAAATGGATCAGTTGAAGAGAAGTATAATCGTAGGTCCCCGTAAGGCCCTTGCGCCTGTATTGCGGAAGAAACACAACGCGATTCCATAACCGTTGGTGCATTTGACGACAGTGGTCCCAGGAAGGAAATGTGAATCGTCACAGCGGGACCGGAGCTCGGAGACGGACGTCGGAGTACACAGATCGTCGCGTCAGACGCCATGCCGCAGNAATCGTCACAGCGGGACCGGAGCTCGGAGACGGACGTCGGAGTACACAGATCGTCGCGTCAGACGCCATGCCGCAGCACACCCACAATGCACGACTGGCGACA
The DNA here is from genome assembly GCA_002778355.1 of Clitarchus hookeri. Classification (NCBI taxonomy): domain Eukaryota; kingdom Metazoa; phylum Arthropoda; class Insecta; order Phasmatodea; family Phasmatidae; genus Clitarchus; species Clitarchus hookeri. The sequence goes on from NQII01004162.1 coordinate 58,477, forward strand.
TTTTGCGAAGTGTGAAGGGCGGTCGGATGCTCCGACAGCAACACGGACAGCATCGCGCCGATTGGCCGAGGCAAGCAGGTTGTCCAGCCGTACTTTTGCGAAGGTTACCCTTAACAGTGGGCCACCATCGTCATCGACTAAAATGGTGTCGCCCAGAGCTGCGCGGAGTGCAGAATGGAACAGCGCATTCTTGAGCTAGGAATCCCGTTTCTGTCTCGCCAATGATGCTCACGCTGTCAAAAGATGTGTTTGTTGAAAATGAGTATGTAAACAAACACGTTTCTCACTGCTGATCATGCGACTTTCACAATCGTATTGGCTACGGACGAGTCAATGTTGAGGAAATGCATAGGAGACGAAAATTGGTCTATCGCAACTTTACTCTATCGTACAGGGAGTATAGCAACATTTGCTCAACTGACTAAGTACGCGCCTCACTTCAGATACTAAACCTTTAGAAAAACATTGTTCGGAAAAGGTTTTATATGTAAAATCGTTCGTTAAAATAGCATTAAAGTTTAAGTCCCACTTAAAGTGGACTACGTACCACTATGCATAAAAACCTTAGGGTAGAGAAAGCACGTACTAGATGCGCAGTCACCAATTCTTGAATCCCAAACAGCGGACGGCTCTTCTGCCAGTAGGCCTGTCAAAACCATAAGGCTTGCAATTCAGGTTGGCACAACTGTCCATGTACACACGAGCGTTGAAAGTTTACTGTGTGCTTCCGCTGATCGAGTTTTAGTGTAATAATGAAGACNGATAATGGAGACATATTTAAATTAACCAAACGGAAAGAAAGTCGCGTAACTGACTGGTGATACTGATTCAACCGTATATTTGGCGAATCAAAAGCTGGTTTCGGGAACATACGCATAGAGAAATGTCGGCCTTCCTCCACCTCGTCTTTACGGGCGAGAAGTGAGAGGTGGAATCGTTGAAATCGATGTTGAAGTTCTCGAGAACACGACTCGACGTGCCTCCCCACGGAGGCAAACATTTCCTGGCACGGGTTTGAACGTATTGAGGTCAGCGGCGCAACATCATTAAGAGTGGCAGAGTTTCGAGGGGGGTGGGGAGCCTTCCATTCCGCCCTTGCTGAACAGTGTGTAGGAGGTCGGTAGGTTAATTCCCCAGGCGACCTTGGTGCTTNAGGTTGGCACAACTGTCCATGTACACACGAGCGTTGAAAGTTTACTGTGTGCTTCCGCTGATCGAGTTTTAGTGTAATAATGAAGACATATTTAAATTAACCAAACGGAAATAAAGTCGCGTAACTGACTGGTGATACTGATTCAACCGTATATTTGGCGAATAAGCTGGTTTCGGGAACATGCGCATAGAGAAATGTCGGCCTTCCTCCACCTCGTCTTTACTGGCGAGAAGTGAGATGTGGAATCGTTGAAATCGATGCTGAAGTTCTCGAGTACACGACTCGACGTGCCTCCCCACGGAGGCGAACATTTCCTGGCACGGGTTTGAACGTATTGAGGTCAGCGGCGCAACATCATTAAGGGTGGCAGAGTCTCGAGGGGGGTGAGGAGCCTTCCATTCCGCCCTTGCTGAACAGTGTGTAGGAGGTCGGTAGGTTAATTCCCCAGGCGACCTTGGTGCTTGCGTCGTGTTACACTCAGCCAACTGAACAGCTCAACTCGGCGGGGTTGCCAGGCTTGGCAACATTCCGCCACTTGCGCTACTTGGTTTTCCTACAGCAAAGGCGTCGCCGTCAAATACTGTTTAGCGACTGGCGGCCAATTTGAGCTGAAGAAGCAAATCACTGAATATTTTCTGTTCCTATCCCATCACCTACCCACATGCATTTCTGCCGTACCAGGCAGAATGTATATATATTATCTACATATGATGTGTGCATATATGCATTATAGAGAATTTTGTCGCTGTCTTCTTTAGGACGAAAAGAAAAATATTCGAATGAATTATCTCATTTAAGCTTTTAGTTTTGTTGGTTCGCTACTCCCTCTCACTCAGAGACATCCAATAGGATGGCAGCCATGGCACTTGAAGAGCGGACGTAACCGTTGCTTTATTTATTTTTCGCAGTGAGTTCGCAATTAGTAAGCAATACGTAATTATTGAATTAGCTACTGANGTAAGCAATACGTAATTATTGAATTAGCTACTGGAAAATAAAAACTCTTAACTAATTAATGTATAAGTTTTCTGTCCAGCGTTCATAATAGAAATCCTGTGCTACAACTGACATAATAAAACCGGATGTCTTCGTTTATTGGCCTATATGTTTTCACTCCCATGTTGAAAATTTATACCGAAAGTTATTTGAATTTTCATTCTTGAAAGTTGACAAACCTATTTAAATATTTCTACCTCTTGTCTGTATACATCTCGTTGGTAAACAGTCGTGACGGATACAGAATAATTATTTTAGCTGTTGCGGTTCTTTTTTTCACAAACCACTTGCTAAAGTAACTAGTAAACACAAGAAAGGATGAATAATAATTGGAGTCAAATGTATGTTTAGCTTCATAACCGGAAATGTATAGTTAAGAAAAAGAATTTGACGCGTTTAGAAATACAAGTGGATTCTGTTTGGCTACGCATTGGTTCTTGCACAAGAAAGTCAAAAGTTCGCTAACTCGCTATGCAACTATGCATTGGCAATGGTTAAGGGTATTGTTATGCTAGGGTGTAACAAGCACCATTGCATGGAAGGTATTCAACTGTTAATATTTTTGTTATGTCAACATTTTAGCACGGCTTTATAAAAACTGATTTGAAGTGCTCAGAGTAGTACTGAGAGCGTAAACACTGAACTACTTGTCTTCCTACAGAACTGCCAAAGTCAAGTAACTTTGACTAAGGTTAACAAACTGTTTACTCGAGTAAGTGCTTTGATAATGCTAGTGCTCTACTTTACATGTTCTTTTTCATTTTCTTTTACATAAGGCGAGTTGGTAAATGTGCTAACATCCAGAACCCTCAGTAATCGGCNGGGGTTGCCAGGCTTGGCAACATTCCGCCACTTGCGCTACTTCGTTTTCCTACAGCAAAGGCGTCGCCGTCAAATACTGTTTAGCGACTGGCGGCCAATGAGCTGAAGAAGCAAATCACTGAATATTTTCTGTTCCTATCCCATCACCTACCCACATGCATTTCTGCCGTAGCAGGCAGAATGTATATCTATTATCTACATATGATGTGTGTATATATGCATTATAAAGAATTTTGTCGCTGTCTTCTTTAGGACGAAAAGAAAAATATTCGAATGACTTATCTCATTTAAGCATTTAGTTTTGTTGGTTCGCTACTCCCTCTCACTCAGAGACATCCAATAGGATGGCAGCCATGGCACTTGAAGAGCGGACGTAACCGTTGCTTTATTTATTTTTCGCAGTGAGTTCGCAATTAGTAAGCAATACGTAATTATTTAATTAGCTGCTGNATTGAATTAGCTACTGGAAAATAAAAACTCTTAACTAATTAATGTATAAGTTTTCTGTCCAGCGTTCATAATAGAAATCCTGTGCTACAACTGACATAATATAACCGGATGTCTTCGTTTATTGGCCTATATGTTTTCACTCCCATGTCGAAAATTTATACGAAAGTTATTTGAATTTTCATTCTTGAAAGTTGACAAACCTATTTAAATATTTCTACCTCTTGTCTGTATACATCTCGTTGGTAAACAGTCGTGACGGATACAGAATAATTATTTTAGCTGTTGCGGTTCTTTTTTTCACAAACCACTTGCTAAAGTAACTAGTAAACACAAGAAAGGATGAATAATAATTGGAGTCAAATGTATGTTTAGCTTCATAACCGGAAATGTATAGTTAAGAAAAAGAATTTGACGCGTTTAGAAATACAAGTGGATTCTGTTTGGCTACGCATTGGTTCTTGCACAAGAAAGTCAAAAGTTCGCTAACTCGCTATGCAGCTATGCATTGGCAATGGTTAAGGGTATTGTTATGCTAGGGTGTAACAAGCACCATTGCATGGAAGGTATTCAACTGTTAATATTTTGGTTATGTCAACATTTTAGCACGGCTTTATAAAAACTGATTTGAAGTGCTCAGAGTAGTACTGGGAGCGTAAACACTGAACTGCTTGTCTTCCTACAGAACTGCCAAAGTCAAGTAACTTTGACTAAGGTTAACAAACTGTTTACTCGAGTAAGTGCTTTGATAACGCTAGTGCTGTACTTTTTTTATTGATATTGTGTGATCAAATCACGCGACATGTTCTTTTTCATTTTCTTTTACATAAGGCGAGTTGGTAAATGTGCTAACATCCAGAACCCTCAGTAATCGGCNACATGTTCTTTTTCATTTTCTTTTACATAAGGCGAGTTGGTAAATGTGCTAACATCCAGAACCCTCAGTAATCGGCCTGAGAATGTCCAAGCTACAGATGTCGGCTGGCTGCACACTGTCAGTAAACCACATTCGACATGGGAAAATAAATATCTCCTTAAAATATTAGGAAACTGAGCAAATAAAATAAAACCGACTCCATAAATTTTACGTTTCCGGCATTTACTATCCCACTGCAAGATATACAGCATCCGCGCCAATACGAGGACCGAATTCCAACATAAAAAAGGAGGGAGAATTGAGCTGAAGGAAGGAGAATTTATTCCACCGTCCTCGCCCCCTTCCTCCCTNCAAATCACAGGCCAGTAAAAAACCACGAAAATCGGATACAGGTTTCGTGAGGCGCGATGTAGTGTGCGCACTGACAATGCAGAAATCGAATTCTTAAGTCAAAATATTTGAAATACAGTATATCAACGGTCAGACCATAACCTTCTTCCCTTGGCAGTGCTGTGAAATGGTCTCTCGAACTCCGCTCTGGGCCGCGGCGCGGTAACAATTGCGGAAGGACCGCGGCTGCCGTGCCGTGCGAGTCACGTGACCTCGCGGCAAGGCTGCTGCCGACTTCCGGCGACAACCCTCACTAAACCCTCCATCACCACGCCGATACGCGGGGAAGCCAAGCACTTTCCATAAAAAAAATGGACGACGACACGCCTCGACGCGAGCGGAAGGGTGTTAGAGGGGGGCGAAGAGTGGGAGAAACCGTAGGAAGAAACCATTACCACGCAGAGTGAAATATGCACTGCGGCTCAACTTCACGACGAAGTGTAAATCGATGGTAATAAGAACGTAATTTTTCTCCCTAATGATGATTTATGTGGATCTAGGCCACTTCGTTTCCGTACGCGGGTGCTAATTTCTCCCATTTCCACTCATGCCGTGTAGGGAGGGACACCACAACCTGCTAGTCACGACACTGCATTTACTCTACCCCACTCGTAAGAACTAAGTTATGACGTGAGTACTTGTTTGAAATCAGACCGACGCGTGAGATACCAGGATGTAAACGGCGGTGTAACGTTTGCAGGGTGAGCCATCCCAACTCTATCTATAACTTAGTGACTAATAACACGATCGAAATAAATGCAGTCTCGTTCGATCAGGTATACGAGTACGATGCGAGCGTGACTTTGAGTTGGCGCCGCGCATGCTCGGGGGTGGGGGCTCGCGGCGACTGGCGGCCATTTTGGACGCGAAGGAAAATCTCCCGGGAGTATACCTCGCGTATTCTGACTTTCTAGCGCGCTGTTTCTTGGTGGCTAACGAAAGACGTCACCTACATCTGTCGGTTCAAGCTATAAAAGAAAATTATCCATTTCGTTACTTTCGTTTCATTCCTATATCCTGAAGAAAATATTACCCACTAACGTAGACGTATTCACGTAAAACCCAGGGCCATGTCGTTAACATAATCACACACAGATGTTTCAATATAAATTACTTTACACGCTGTCTTAACGGCTATCGAGTCAACGTTTTTTTTTTGCACCGCATCAATTAAACTTTACTATGTTAGGAAGTAGCGTGTTGTTGGAGCGTGAATTGTAGTATACGATCGCTGCTTTGTGTCGTCGACAACAGCTTGCAAGCAGATCTGCTACAAGTGCTATAGGTGCTGTCGATAGAAAAATCTTATTTTTATCACGAGGACATCAATAATATTCACTTCTTGCTGTGTGATCCCTCGAGCGGTGACAACCAGGACGCCTCGGGGTGAGTTCACAATTTTAAAAATGATGAAGTAAGACGTGTGCACTAGGGAATCGCCAATCGTACCACATGGATCCAAGACTTCTGTATTTACTATTCACTATTCGGATGGAAAAATCATAAATTCCTGCCAATGATAACTAGCGAAAAACCAACCACGTCGTCACATCATGCTGCAGGACTTATATCGGTAGAAAGTTGTAGGATTACATAACGTTTTTGCTTGTTAAGACACTAAATTTTATACTAAAACTACACGTTTTTTGTCTAGTCTGCAATAAATCATATTACGCCATAATAAACAAACATTAAGCATACGAATAGTACATTGTGGATAGAACAGATATGAAAACAGAAAATAGGTCGTACAAATCACCAGGAGTACAGGAACAAGGGGGTATACTGTACTCTCCCAAACGTCGTGAGTGGGGTGGGGTACAGCATAGCAGTTGTACCACGCAGATTATATTATAGTCACGCCCGTTATTACCTGAATAAATTGTGGAACTATTCCACGACGTGCTGCAGCAGAACTTTTTGTATTACACGATACCAAAAAAATGAATTAAAAACACCCAAACAGCGGAATTTTGACCATTACAATTAAAAACAATTATAAAAAGAACATCTACTGACTATCCTTTCCCTTTCCTTGCTGATTTCCATAAGTCTTTTAAAAATATGGTCTGCATTTTCTTAAACTTGGGTCTTAGCATGCACGTACTTAAAAATGGCCAGCGCCACTATAATTCCGGGACCACTCGGACACCCGTCAAGACCGCGATCGATTACCCGAGAGTGCACGGAGCTGACGCAACCCGCGCGCGGGGACCTGACAGCGACGCAAACGACGTCGTCATTCGATCGCGTGCCGTGTGCGGGACTGGATCGTAAAACGTGTGAGGGGGGAGGGGGAGGTTCAACATGCAGGCTATACCCACCAAGCGCACTTACCTTCGAGCATGCGCGTCCAGGCTAATTTGATTCCGCCGCGCTAACGGCAACGTTCTGCCCATGCCTGCTGAAGTTTTGGTCGACACCAAAACGTCTCCTTCACGCAGTTCCTTCACATTCGCCTGTGTTTGAGATAATTTCAAACAAACTGGTTGTACGTCATACGGGAAGATGCATGTGTGATGGATATAGGGCCATGCCTCAGGGCACGTGCCGCCCTCAAAGGAAAAGGCCTTTAACATTTAACATAGCAACCAGTACGAATAAGCCGTAAGTCGTTTACTTCAACAATAGGATTTAAGTTAGTGGAAGAAGAATGAGAGAAGTTGTGTTACAGCAAGCCAAGAGCCACTTGAATACTAGACCACTTGTTGCTAACCGTGGCCGACACACATATGTGCTCACACCGTGGGTGCAAGCTTACGACACTACAGCAGCATAAAATATGGTAGAGAATAGCAACACGATTTAAAAAATTTGATGCGTAGTAGTTAAGACTACTAATAGGCACATTTAAGGGTGACGGACCCCCAAAAATTAATCATTTTATCTTTGTACCAAACATTGTTCAACTCGTACGCATTGTATGTGATGACATTTTCCTCGAATAAAAGAAATACACTTTATATATTTTTGAATAATTTTATGTCAAATACAAAATTCTTCTGTTTTGTTGCAGCCGTATTAAAAAATACTAAGTTGTACAGATGAAAGAAATTACAATATAAACTAGTGCCGTGGGCTACTGCTTGGCATATATGTAATCATCAAATAACAGTTCACACATTAAAAAAAATGTTTTAATATGCAAAAATGTTTTATATCTAAATTTTTCATATATATGGCTTTNAACAGTTCACACATTAAAAAAAATGTTTTAATATGCAAAAATGTTTTATATCTAAATTTTTCATATATATGGCTTTTTATTTGGTGATTACATATGTGTCACACGGTAGCCTCTGGGATTAATTTACTTGGTAATTTTTATCATTTGTACAAGTTGGCTAGTATATGGTATTACGGCTGCAACAAAACAGAAGAATTTTGTATTTGACATCAAATTATTCAAAAAATATAAAGTGTAAATTTCTTTTTATTTGAGGAAAATGTCATTACATAATATGCGTACGAGTTGAACAATGTTTGGTTATATCATAAAATAATTAATTTTTTAGGGTCCGAAACCCTTAAACTACCATTTTTCTGCATGAAATATTTTGCGAATAACTACTATTTACATTTTGACGTTATATTTTTTATACGCATTCAAAACCAACATTTTTGGTAAGTTCTTGGATGGATAACACATAGGTTTCAGCGTGAAACATTTTTATTGCTCTCGCTTGTTCGCAAGTCTCNTGGTAAGTTCTTGGATGGATAACACATAGGTTTCAGCGTGAAACATTTTTATTGCTCTCGCTTGTTCGCAAGTCTCCGAACTGCATGCTCGAAAACATTCCCGCGCCTTCGCACAAGTCACAAATATCACTCCTCCTTCATCTGCAATACTTACTAGTGCTAAGATAATCGCCGAACACTGCCGTCAAGGTGTTATGAGTTTTTATATTATCCTGTGCACATGCATGCGCCAAATTGCAGGGCAACATCGACATGTAGAATGTATCTTGCGATATGTTTCGTCGATATCTTTATCGTACACAGGAATTGCACTTAATAGGAGACTGCACCATACAAAACATTAACACACTAGTAATTTTAGAAGCGATATTAATTTCGCGACTGTCAAACGACGTACCAAGTTCTAAATATTATATATCAGAACAGAAAACTACCAAACTCAAAAAGTTATTAAACATTTGCGTGTAAAACCTAAAGTACAACAAATTTTGATGTAATAACTTGTAAAGTTTATTTTTATATAGTATCTGGACAGCCACGAAGGCTCTTTATTCACTACAAATGCGCTTCAGCAAAGAAAACACATTTCTGGCGAAAAGTAAACTTTATGATCCAAGAGCACCTGTTGCTGAAACTCCTAATGTCCTTTCTTTGTTGGCAACTGCTTATATAGACGTGCAATGCCGTCTGCCAAATGTGAGAGCCCGCAAACATATCTAGATCAGTGGCAGTTTTTTTACACATGGGGAAACGATGCACAATGTAATTAAATAAGAGTGTTGCGAATTAGTGAGTTTTTAAATATTAAGCTGATGCCCTACAGTAAACAAAATTCAAAAGTAAAATTTAATGCGCCAAGGATTATTTTATTTAAATTACGGTATCCACATTTTTGATGAAAGCACAATGGTGTATTGGTGTGGTTAAAACAGTGAAGTATAAATGTAAAATTAATTCTCACACGAAGGTTTTATGTTTATTATTGCGATTGTGGTGACATGTATATCGCTTATAATACTCCTCGCAGACATAAAAAATCATTTTCATCAACTGAATTCCTCTGTAGTGCCAGGATCTCAATTTCAAATGAATACAAACCCGACCAGGTTTCCAAAAGTGCTCAATTAATTTTGTGTCCTAGCAATAAGTTATCTTCAACTCGCGTGTATTCTACATGTTTAAGGTATTAAACTGGCTTTGCCACGTAAGAAATCTCATCCTGCATTCATGCACTACGCGCTTACAACGCTGTTTTTCTTTGCCTCGCGCGGGCCGCAGGTTATGGATATGATACACAGACATAGTATGTCATCATGCGCACGTCAACGACGTTGAAGTGACCGGGCAGAAGCCGATTTCGAACCCCGTCGTCCTGAATCGGCTGTTCCATTTGACACCCTCGTCATCTATTTTAAATGTTGAAAACTGCTGTTACACTCATTAGTTCTACTCCCTCAAAGTTGCACGTAGTAATGTACAAAAGTACGCGCAGAATGTTTGGTACGATTCGCCAGATGAACTTGCATCACTACGCTTAGACACGATATCCATTTTTAAAAAAATCGCAACTAAGTAAAAATGAACTCAAATATTCCTAATAACAACAGTTCAAATACACACAAAAATTATGTGTATCCTTTGGAAAAGAAACCCGATATAGCCCTTACACACACATTGAATGCGGGAGTATGCATTTATTTTCTATCACATGGGTCTAGTGTAGGAGACATGCATCGAGTTTGGTGTACTGTTTAAACTCGATTTATGATCATTCATGTTGACCATAGAATTCTCCCATTACGTGAAAACCAGGCCACCCACAACAATTCCGCGACCTTCACGTATAATGTTGTTCCTTTCGCTAAATATCGTACACTTTCATGCTCCATCTATCTCTTCAAACCAAATACTTTTAAGCATCTTATTTTTCACGCTGCAAATTTCAGGAATTTTATGCAAGCGTTTAGTAAATACTTTATTTCTTAAATTGCCTCACATAATTTCTAAGAACGAGAAGAAATTGTGCGTCGAACACCAAAATATTTAACTGTGTTTGAATGCGCTGTTTCGGAGAAACGACGAAATATGTTCAAGGTTTTTTGCGCACTCAGAGCATCATTTTCCTCTCGCCGGCTTTTCTTCCAGTACCGAGTCAGGGAATAAGCTCCACCTCGCGGCTTAAGCAAGCACTACACACGGCATAGCAGCAGGGCCTCTCCATACTTATACTGTATGTAACCTCCTTGGCTGGGAGAGACAAGTTGAGGTATTTGGGCGGCTCTTAACGACTTCTTGAGATCCTATTACCTCCTTGGTTACATCATGCGTGAAGTAGTCTAATGGTTGAACTGTGCAAAGTGTTGTCATTTAATTTCGGAGCTTGTGGCGCCCTAGGAATGTAAAATTTATTTTCATATAATATGTTTTATTTCTCATTAATATTTGAGTATTCTCCAGTGAAGGTTGGAGAGACTTGGGCGTCTTTTAACCTCGAGATCTTGAGAGCCGAGTTATCCAGTGATATTCTTAATGTTAGCCAAGGGGTTAAAGAAAATTTCAAATCCAAAATGTTGCAGTTTTCTCAAGCACATGCAGTAACGCGAGGTAAGATCAGACCCCTTGTATCAACCACGATTTGTGTTATCACCAAGAAATGTTAACTTACGTATGGAAATTACACTAGGAAACGACAAGTATTCGATCCAATCCACTTATTTCGGCAGTAGCGTGTCAGCACAAGAATGCATATTCACACTGTTATGCGACTGCAGTTGACGCCAAAAGTTTCAGCCGCGAGGTCGGGTACTACAGGTCACGCGAGTGTAAGCCACCGCAGTATACCGTAGGTACTGTACTGAGCTATTGCGCGGTCCCAAAGGCACTCTTACCAACTCCTCACTCTACGGTCAGACCTCTACTTTGTACCGGTGGTGCTCCGACAATTATTGTAAACGGTATTTATTGTTTTAAGTTTGGTACACTGTTCATCCGTGAAAAGAGGGATGCTATAATAAGCAATAATAAGCAAGGCTTGCCTCGAATAAGTGTGAATGTACAGTGTAATGAGTTTTCCACACCATCAAAATTCACCTACGAACCAGAAAAGCTATTCTTACATATTTTACGAGAGAATTAAATGATTAAGGCCTGCAACTCAAGTAAACTTTTTTTCGAAGTGACTCGTAATCCCAGAAACCTGAGTGTGTACAGAACCGACATACAACGAACTGAAAGTAAGTCTGAAATTGCAATTGCTATATCAATCAACTTTTCAGCGATTTTCGAAAAAGAAATATAACTTTCCACGTGGTAACTTCTGCTATTCTAGTCACGTAGTCTATATCAGGGATGCTCGAACGGTCGATCGCGAGAGCTTTAAAAGTCGATCGCGGACACGTGTCCGTATTCCCTCAAGAAATTAAAAATAACCGCCTTCCGTCGGTCACTCGCACGGCGACACTGTGATACGTAATAATAAAATGTAAAGTCACGCCGAGAAGAACGCTGCGCACCGCCGGAGTTGTCGGCGCGACTTAGTGTTGTTTGCTCCCATTGTTTGTGCAGAATGGCTTTCTGGATTAAGAAACCGCCTTGTGAGTTTTATTCCGTTTTGGCAAGTTTGCAAGTTTGGTAAAATCAAACAACAATTTTATCCGTCGCCTGGAGCGCTAATCGTTACGAGAGTACACCTTCGCGCTAATCGTTATGAATATTCTCGCTAGGTCGCGCTCTCTTCGAAAAATGGTGGCAACGATTTACAAAATGTAAACATAACCTGATCAAAGTGTACTCGGCATAGTAACACGCGAGTGTGGCCTGGGCTTTAGTCAACGAACGGTGCGAGTAATATCAGCGGTTTTCAAAGAGTACTTTTGCGTGGTGTGTTATCTGTGTGCTCAGAACAGGATTTACGATACAAAACTTGGCACTGCCAAAAAAAGTAAAATGTATCATTTTAATAATCATTGGGAGGAAGAATTCTTGTTTACTATGGTCAAAGATAAGTGTGTTTGCCTCGTGTGTCGAGTTTCAGTTGCATTGCCTAAACGCGGGAACTAAGAGAGGCATTGTAAAACCTTGCATAAAAACTATGAAAAACGATCTTCCAGCAAAGAGTGAGTTAAGAAGACCAAAAGTAAATGATTTGAAAAGTAGTTTGAAAGCAGAGCAAGCCTTGTACACTAAACCAGCCCAACAATCGAAAACTGCAACAGTCGTGTCTTTTAAAATTACGCAAATACTGGCAAAACACAAGAAACCCTTCGAAAATGGGACGGTAGTAAAATAATCATTTCTAGAAGCGGCGAAGGTGTTATTTGGAGAATTAAAAAATAAAACGGAAGTAATTTCTGCTATCAAAGAGCTCCAGTATGTATAGTGTTTAATTAAATCATATCTGTCTATACGTAATAATATAATAAATATGAATCAACGATTTACAAAATGTAAACATAACCTGATCAAAGTGTACTCGGTATAGTAACACGCAAGTGTGGCCGGGGCTTAACAAAAAAA
>NQII01004162.1:71440-99408 GCA_002778355.1 Clitarchus hookeri
CCTTACTTTTTTTTGTCGATCACTTGCTCCCCTTTTTTTTTGCGGTCGATCGCTGATGGTACAAGTCTGAGCACCCCTGGTCTAGATATTTCTACTGTTACGAAATATACCCAATTTAACAACTGCGGCGTGACTTTTTATGAACTGTACTACAACACAAGAGTTACTCAAACTGCTAGTTAGTGATTACTAAAGAACTGATCTTACACACACTATTTTGTAACGTCACCTAAATTCATAATGACCATATGAGCAATGTTTGAAACAAGATATACTTAGATTCGGACTCAAGTGTGATTTTCAATTCAAAGTGCCCGATACACGTATTGCTTATTTTGATAGCTTCCAGTAATAATTCACGAAGCAATACTTCAAATAAGTTGAACTCGAAGCGCTTTACGACGCATAAGTACGAGCATTAAATTACATTTAAAGTAGTTCTTATTTGTAATACAATCACGTTTTAGCAATAAAAGATCCTAAAATTTTTAGATAAAAACATTGCACATATAGATTCAACAAGAAAACCGCGCTTCGTTTCTAAATAAAAATAATAGTACATTAAAACTCTTTACAAACACCGACATATTTAATTAGTATTACTGTGCAATATTCATAATACTGAAGCGAACTGATATTTATACCTAACAAAAATTCCTTTAGACATAACGTATAATAGCAATATTTTGGTAACATTTTAGCTTTTATGCTTACAAAAGGATAATTAAAAAATAACACTATAAATTTTAGGGCATAAAAACTGGGTCACTTCGTCGTTTCTATTACAAAAACTAACAACGAGAACGTGTCCAAAGCAGCTAGGTAATGATCGAAAGTATTTGCAATACGAGTACTGACACCGAGGTAATGTTGGCTGGACGTAGCACGAGATACGAGTACTGACACCGAGGTAATGTTGGCTGGACGTAGCGCGAGATACGAGTACTGACACCGAGGTAATGTTGGCTGGACGTAGCGCGAGATACGAGAAAGCACGCGTTTCACGCTCGATAATGTCGTTTGTGGAACTGCGATTATTGACGCTGGACGGAAACGCTCACAATTGTATAATCACAGGGTGGTTTCATTAGTAGTAAATTAACTTAAATGTATCATTTATATAATATTCGTCAAATGTGCAAGTCATGACGCGCATTTTTTTCCAAGGCTAATTAAAACTTCCTGAAAAAAAATGATGTAACACGAAACAAGCAGGTTTTTTTTTTGCGCACATGATATTTTAATTTCAAACGTGCGGCAAAACAAGATAAATTCATTCACAATAACAGTATACATTTAAAATATATATATAAAAAACGTAAATATTTATTTTAGCTGGGTGATTTCTGTATATAAAATGCAAATTTTATCTTTTATTTTGGTACTGATATTGTATAGACGCTTACTTGGCTACTTCATGAAGTAAAACTTGTCTCAAATAAGTGATACTTTTTACAGAATAAATTCGTCAAGAACGTGTATATGAATTCATTGCCCAAATAAATAATGCTTAATGAAGAAGCATTGCTTAATGAATTATGACTTATTTGCCAAACAAGTCTTCGAATACGAACTCCAGCCTTACTTTCGTAAAGTTGTCAAGCCATTTTTTAGCATTGTGAGTTTACTACCCTGGAAAATAAATTTGCCCACAAACAAATATTTTCTACAGTACATATTGCATGCTAACTAACGACGTTCACCTTCGGTAGTAATAGTGACCTACTATTTTTGTATGTGGATAATATTGAACATTGATATTGTAGGTGTTTCTCGGTATATCGAAGGATAACAGTGCACAATTTTGTTTCATGACGACCTTGTCAGCCACAACCGACTCAGTGTTGTAGCCTGCTATACTTGCATCGGCGAGTTGTTTCAGCGGGGTTTATTTAAAACTACCATCATGCCCGCTGCCGTAATTTGCAGCATAATGTATACACGGTGTGGTGAGGGTGATAGCTGGAGAAACTAGCACGAGGGCGGTATTACCATGCGGGGTGGCGCACCATCGACCCGTCACCTTCCGAGCTCCTCTGTCACGTACAACCTCGGTAACTTGCCCGACAAGCACGTGACAGACACGCAGCAAGCTCAGCTTCGAAGACGAGCGGGTAGCCTATCTACTCAGGCGTCCTTACCACCACGGAGTTAGGAATAAGCACAGACTTGAAGATGAGGTAGACCGATCTCGCTGGCTGCGCACAACCAATCTCTGTGTCCTAACATTGAACTGCTTTTATGCCAATACGAGTAGTGAAACGGCGTGGATTGGATTTGAGGTTAGAACACAGTTTAGTAAACAAGTGCTTTGAGATGTTTGTATACTTCCTCTAACTAATTTGCAATGCAGTTTGATGAAATCAGATTGGTAAAAGTATTTTATTCGTATAAAAGTGCTTGTTTTATGAAAATTAAGATATAAACAAACACGTTCATCACTAGTCTTAAACAAGTGTCTTTGCCAGCTGTGTTCCTTTGGGGTAGGTCAATGTTTGGTACATGCACAGAAGACGAATATGCGGTATACCTCATCTTTACTATATGGGAATAACAGGAGATTTCAAGCTATGACGTCATTGAAGCTGCATTTTCGTCCATCGCCATATTGTGACACCCAAAACATTGAAACTGAGACATTTCCAGTTAATTTAAATATCCACAGACTCCACCTGATGCCGAAATTTCGTTTGTTTGCCATGTTACATATAACTGTTATACACAGCAATTTCAAACAAATGACAGCTGTTTATTACAAAACGAACAGGAAATGGTTGAACTACGAATGAACAGAGGATCCATGGAGGGATTGGAGGGGGAGGAGGGAAACAAAAACATGTCTGCTCCAGGTCCGATAAACTTCCGAGCGGGGCCGACTGACAGCCGGCAACTCGCCAACTTTGCCACTTCCTAACATCGTCGGAGTTGGAGCTTCGCGACAAAACTCGTTACACAGTTACGTTGTTAAATTCCATTAACAACTGTTAACACACACGTTTGCAGCAGAATCAGTTCAACGGGTTAAAAATGGTTAGCAGTTGCGAATGAAAATCTGCAGGCTGTTCTTCCCCTTCTGGAAAGGTCAACAAAAAACATGACAAGCGGCTAGCTGGAGACGGCTGACGTAAACAGAACACGCCTGTCTTTCCAGCCAGCCTGAAGACGCGGCGTTCTTAATGCCCCCGTCTAGCTGGCGCTTGAACTGCGCTGCAGTGTGTTTGAAATACACGTTTTCCCACGATAATGTTACAAGTGCGTCCCATGTGCTGATCGACGAAAATAACACACACATCAGAAATTGAGTGTTTTCAAGGCGCCACGCACATTGGAAACACCATTTCGGAGTACCCAACATACCTAAAAACGACTTTTCAAAGCGTTGTATTTCAAAATATACACATTAGATATGTACAAACCTACTCAAGGGCCCTGCATTGGGCCTTCCTACATTTTCCACCAATAAAATAATAGGGTCACTGCTGAAAGTCCCATAGGTACACGCAGTGTATGGCGGTTCAAATCCTTGCGCTTAGCGGCGATGGCGCAATTGTTGCGCGTGGCAGTGTCGTCCTTATCGCTCCCGCTTTGCGGCTCAAACACGGAAAAAGCTCCAGGTAGACGGGAATATTAAGAGCCCATGTCACCCGCCATATTGAATTCTTTATTTGTTTCTTCCTAATTCAAATGTAGGAGGATTTATTGAAAAATTCGACAATATAAGCTTGTCTAATTACCTTACCCATCATTACGGACATAATATATGAACTATTAACGCATATTTATCCAACAATTAACTTAACACAAAATGTTATATATTTATTCATCTTCGCCTTTCAATGGCAACCAGGGATACCTATTAACAATCAGGTACAAAAATGTGCACAAAACTATGAAATGTAATGCTTCTATAATGAAACATTTTCATTAATAACCCTGATTCTTCTGTTATGAGACTAAAACGAACCACTTCTGTAAAAGAGCTGACACAGCCTGTTAATAACAGAGAAATGGAACAGCCTCTTACACCGCGAACTCCAGCCGCACACGCCAACAAAATGGCGTCGCTGACCCTCAAAATGTCGCAACGCCGTTCGCCAATCAGCGATTGGTAACTCACTTGCCAGCAGGCAGCCCAGCCAGTAAGTAATATCTGGCAGCATGCAGTGTTTCACAATACTATCTATGTATGAAAATTCCAGTACACGCTACTTAACATAGCATAGGGACATACAGCAACATAAAATTACAGTCGCCGCTGAAAGTCCTATAAAGGCGAGGAGACGACGGAAAAGCTGCATGTCACTTCATTATCTCGTGCTTAAAGTCTAACAAACATCCAATGCGTGTACCTAGGTCGCCCTTAGAGCTGCCAAGCTTCTAGGCCTTGAACACTCACAATACCTCCGGCCAGACAGCGCCCGTTAGGCCTGAGTGCCACCTGTTGCCGAAAAACATCATAGAGAAAACCTCGACAAAACAGACTGAAATGAGTGATGATAAAGTATATATTTATTCCCCGCGTTAGCGTAAATAATTCCATACGTAAATAAATTAAATGATGCTTCCATAATGTGATGGTGAAAGGGACGTGACTGTGAAGCTGTGTGTTGGTGACTGGCAACACAGAACGCGCGCACAGGCGGAGTGATACAAGCCGCCACCTTGGGATGGACAGGCCCGGCCCAGACGAAAGACACGCTCATCGCAAAGAACTCGACGACACAGTCCCGCGTCAGGCCAACGACTCCCCGACCTGGAAACAGAGTCTCGCCGTGTACCCGCGGCTGTAACTGCCGACCGGCGAGACTTCTGTCGTTGAACAACGGGAGCTGACGAGGCTCCCGTCCACGCGCTTCGCAACCGGCGGCGAAGACTGCACGTTTCACGGAAGTAGCACGCTGAACCCTTGGACGACAGCGGCTTCCGCGAAACGTCAGCACAGCCCACGCGACGCCGACTTCCTGCTGTAAAATCCCCAGCTTCACAGTCGCGCCAATGAAACATTTCAAAGCCCAGAACGACACGAAATCTAGGAAGTGAATGCGTCTAGCCCGACAGTACAGAACTATCCTCTCGCCACTGGCGTACCCGGTGCGACGTCATCCCGCGGCAGGCGGCAGTTCTTTAGACCGAGATTATCGTGGAAAAGTGTGCTGGACACCGCCGTTGTATGAGGGTTTTATCGGGGCATTCCCTCTTCCTCCACGTCTTCATTCCGTCTCCGCTGCAAACCATCCCATCTCTCGCCTCGTCCCAGTCCTCGAGTTGATCGTAATGATAGACATTTCCCTCGAGTAAGGCAGCAGGCTCTTAGCTGTTTGAAGGCAGAAACTACGTGCATATTTACATTGACATCGCCGTGGTCTACATGTTTCTCCTGGCCAAATACACAGCAGCCGGCTACTCGTTTCCAGACGATGCTAAAGGGAGGGGGCGGAAAGTCCCAAACGTTCTATAACCATCCTCACATTTACTTCCCACCCCCTTCCCTTTGTGCGAGGGGCATGCGCGAACGTAACACTTATTATCATTTAGGGTTGTAGGCGAAAAAATTAATACATTTTAAAAATAATGAGCCAGGCGGTTTGACATACGTTTAAACACTTATTACAAACTGAGATAGTGACCGACCACTATCTATCAAACCAGAAGGGGGGGAGGGGCACACACGTTCCTACTGGCTGAAAAGTATGGGAGTACTCCCATACCGCCCACAAGTACTCGATACCTATGGCCATTTGCATAGCTGATTTGTATTCGAGTCAAAGTATGCCCTCGCACTTAAACTACTCATTTGTTGGACGCCAGTGTACGGACAACTGAAAACTAAGTACATTTTTTGCACACGAAATTGTTAAAATATTCCGTGCATAAGTTTATGGCCCACAGTTGCTCCACGAACCACGCGTGTATAGTCAGTTCACAGTTACTTCCAACTTGTATGAAGCCCTGCTGAAGTTCTACTTCCAGGATATTCCTCCGCCTAATGTAGACAAAGCTTGATCGAGTATTGAAAATTACTCCAAAGGGACGACGCAGCGCATTTGCGCGCACTGTGTGTAGAAATATTTTGCATAAGAACTATTGCTTACTAGCTATTGCCAACACACGTATTTTCTCTCTGTTGTTATACATATTATTTATACACTCGATATTATAATTTATAGGTAAAAGTTCGATTTAGCTAAAATTAAGGTACTTTTATATTAACAGAAGTATGAAACTTTAAAGATACGTGGCATATTTAGGAAATAACTAAACACGTCATACATGGGGTAATTTTTCAAAGGTTTGATCCACAGCCGGTGTTTGTCCACTTGAGCGGCACGTGTTTATTGGTGGCGTCGCCGCGGGCCGCCACGTCGCGATCGATTGGCTGGCGGCGCTCTTATCGGGGATGATCCGACCCGCTGCCCCCAAACCCTCACCCACCCCCAGTGACGGGGAGGGAAGGGTATGGCGCCGCGGGTAGGGCTCGTGCGACCGTCCCACGGCGCATGCGCGGTGCTATGCGTGCATGTGCTATCTCCAATCTCGTGTCAGAGACAACAGTCGACACGTCACCCTCCATAACGTCTACTCTACTCAGGTTGCCAACAATACCACATTCCTGTAAGCCCCCGTCACACTTGTAAAATTTTTCCGTCAAACTGCTTCCAAAAAGTTTGGTCAAGTAAAATTTGACAATTATGACGTCGTAGAAACGTCATAAACGCCGCCATATTCGTCTGAGAAAGTTGGATGGCTTCAGTTTCCACTATCAGACGTTTGAAGATTGGGTCGGTTCTAGAATTTATTCTATATTCGACGATCTCAGCCAATCAGAATCGTGCACGACAAAAATTGACGTCAAGAAACTTTAAAATAAAGAATAATTGCTGGAAACGTAGATTATGAAAATAATTAATTTATGTAGAAGCTGTCTGGGCTTGAATGCTATGTTAAGTGAACATCGCACACAATATTACGAACTTAGAGGCATTAAATTACATTGTGCAGAAAACATTTCTGCTAAGAAAAATTTGAATTTAGTAAAGAAGCGGAAATAAATTACAACATTCCTTAAATTTCTTCCTGTAATGGACTGCATGGAAAAATAAACGCAATGCCTCACTACGAAAACAGTATTTTTAAATAATAGTTCAAATTAGATTCTCCCAGTTGAAAATTTGACAGTGTTACAAATTTTCAAACACATTCAAGATTATTTGATAACATTTGTTGGAAGGAAAAATTTGATGGCCGTATTTTGTCTTCAAATTTTATCATCAAATGTAGTTGAAGAAGAAAATTTGACAGTGTGACAGGGGCTTTAGGGAGTTTGGAATAGAGAAAATTTCCGCAGCAATAACGCGCTACTGTTCCAAAGAGGTTCTTTTTAAGCTGGCGATAAAAGGAGAAATTATTTATTTATGCCTAAAAGTTTGCGTTTGGCCCGAATTGTGATATATACTTTCCCCAGCTAATATAATAAATATTAACTTTATTTCGTACGTGTTATGCAAACTCTCGTACATTTTTTAAACTGGTAAACACGCTTATGTTAGTAAGAAAAGTTACTAATTTAAGGTAGCTTTATAATCAGAATTGGGATAAATGAGTTATGAGTAGACACCTGAAAAATTTGCTGTTTCATTTCAGGACAAGCTAGAATTCAAAACCTCGTACGTTTGTATTNTTGTCTTCAAATTTTATCATCAAATGTAGTTGAAGAAGAAAATTTGACAGTGTGACAGGGGCTTTAGGGAGTTTGTCATAGAGAAAATTTCCGCAGCAATAACGCGCTACTGTTCCAAAGAGGTTCTTTTTAAGCTGGCGATAAAAGGAGAAATTATTTATTTATGCCTAAAAGTTTGCGTTTGGCCCGAATTGTGATATATACTTGCCCCAGCTAATATAATAAATATTAACTTTATTTCGTACATGTTATGCAAACTCTCGTACATTTTTTAAACTGGTAAACACGCTTATGTTAGTAAGAAAAGTTACTAATTTAAGGTAGCTTTATAATCAGAATTGGGATAAACGAATTATGAGTAGACACCTGAAAAATTTGCTGTTTCATTTCAGGACAAGCTAGAATTCAAAACCTCGTACGTTTGTATTGCTTATTTTATTGGCCCACCCGTTAGTTTACACCTCCTGGACAACTCTGAGCCAATAACAAACACACAATAAAATGCAGACAGAATCACCGTCTTCCGCTAATACAACAAGCAACCAATGAACAGTGATATTTGCATTATTTTACATACGACAATGGAGTATAGCCTACAGGTTATTGAACTAACGAATTTTTCAGGTCTCTAGTTATGAGCCTTCTGTCGCCCGATTTTGCCAACATTCTGGACACTGGCTATCAACGAAAGGAATTTATGTTGCTACATTAAAATAAAGTAATTGTGTAGTATAATATTTTGCAAAATCGAGTTTTAGGACAGAATATTCAACAATATGTGGACGTTTTTCGTTATAATTTCACTCATTAGTGCGAAGAAAAAATGTATCCTGTAGGTTCTAATACAATACAAGGTGGAATATTTTACACAAATGTATTAATTTTATGAAAATTGTAATTATATTTGCTTATATAAAAAACGGAAAATTCGGCACACATGCGACCCAGTGCCACCTGACGGAGAAAATGTTTAGTTGCCAAATTATTAGCATTGAGTTTCCCCACCTGAGTAGCATAAATATTACCCCTTACCCCTCTCCTCAGTGCTGGCTGAGGGTTGACATTAATTACAGTGTACAGTGTTCTTATCATAAACATGCCACTGCGCATGTTCACGACATTGTCTCGCCCATCGCCAATAGAACTGTCAAAATCACATGGTTAATAATGATAAACGAAGCTGTTTACGTGTTTGCGTTTGGCTTTTCAAAGGATCTACCCTTTCATATGAATAAATTATATTTACTTACTTCATTTCACATTTGCATTAAAATTAAGTTAGAGGAAATTAAAAATCGTTCCAATTACACAAACTGTTTTCTAACCCCGTATGCGAACCATNCATATGAATAAATTATATTTACTTACTTCATTTCACATTCGCATTAAAATTAAGTTAGAGGAAATTAAAAATCGTTCCAATTACACAAACTGTTTTCTAACCCCGTATGCGAACCATGTTTGTTTTGATAGTTTCGTGGCGTTTCTGTTATTTCGTACCTCAGGACGTAACTGTTCCTTAAAATTGCTTTGACTTTATAAAAGGTCCGATAACAGTTCTTAAATACGCTATCTGGTCGAAAGTGTCTCGATACCCATCGGTAAACGTTAAACTCGCGCCTATATTTCACTACGAGCGACACTGCCACTATAAAAGGACGCGGAAGGCTCGAACGCGATATCGGCAGAATGGGTGGAGCAAGGGAGCTCAGTGGCTTCAAACGTCGTGTAGTTATTGGTTCTCGCATCAGTAAGCAATACGTCATTACCGCCCTTCTCAAGTTGCCCGGGTCGACCGTCGGGGATTAGATTGTCAAGTGGAAAAGGGAAGGCACTAAGCCTAATTGCATTATATGTATTTTTCAGCTTAACTTCTGACAGGGTATATTACTTTGCAGCCTAACTGCCAGAATGTATGTTTGATGCGTGGGCTGTCCTTGGTAATGGTACGGTCTGTGGTCCTAAATATTGTCAATATAATGGTGGTCTCCCGCCGCACCCTTCAAGGGCGATGTTTACCAGGAATGTCAGAAAGGGATAGCAAAGCTTCAAAACTTCTCAAAGCACCAAAACAAGCTATAACGTTACTAAAGGGAAAGCCTCCACCAATGGGAAAATACCACGGCCGGGTAGGCCACGTACGTTGATCGAGAGGGACCGTCGAGCGTTGAAGAAGGTGGCACGGGAACATCGCATGTCGCCGTGAGATACCGCAGCATCACTAGTTGTGCATTTAGCAACATGACTGTGCACCAGGAGTTACAAGGACTTGGGTTCAAATCATAGACTAAAGATGAGGTAGACCGATCTCGCTGGCTGCGCACAACTATTATCCGTGTCCCAACATTGAACTGCTTTTCTGTCAACACGACTAGCGAAAACGGCGTGTATCGGATTTGAGGTTATAACACCGTTAAGTAAACAAGTGCTTTGATTTGTTTGTATACTTCCTCTAACCAATTTGTAATGCAGTATTTTATTCCTATTAAAGTGATTGTCTTTTGAAAATTAAGGTGTAAACAAACACGTGCATCACTGTTGACCACGTGACCTTGACAGTTGTGTTCCTTTGGGGTGGGTCAATGTTGGGTGCGTGCGCAGAAGACGAATAAGCGGTGTACCTCATCTTTAGTGTGTGGTTCAAACCTCGGCGTCCTGCCCGCAAACCGCACACTCCGCTCCACCTGTGAACGCGAAGCGCCGTGTTCGATGGCGTAAAGAGTGCCGCCACTGATTTAAAGTGATGAATCACGCTATACCACACGGCAGTCCGATGGGGGGGTGTTGGTGTGGCGAGTACCAGGTGAACGCTACTTGCCTGCCTGTGCATGTAGTTCCCGCGATGAGGTGGTGTGACGGTGAGGTGGTATTTGACATGGAAGGGACTAGGCCCTCTCGTAATACTACGGAGCACGTTAACTGCGGAAGGCTATAAGGACATTTTTACCGGCTGCGTGTTGTCTACGGTACAAGACCAGTTCGGAGATGATAGCTGTGTATTTCAGAATGACATTTTAACAGTAACAAAGGCCAGGGGTGAGCCCGGCCCGTGTTAATGTCCGCTACTGGGCAGTACGTCCGACGGACAAGAACAGGACAGTTTCGCGTGGGTGTCCGGATACTTTTAATCGGATAGTTAATGTTTCCTATGCAAGACTAAATAAATAAATATTATTAAAAATACATTTAATACTTTGTTGCGAAAATGCTAAGCCAAACCTAAGAGTAAAGGTCGTAGCCACACACAAGCAAAAACTCGTTATTTCTTAAATATTTACTTCAGTCATTTCACAAACCTTAATGTATATTATTATAGCTCACAAGAAAAGTATTATTTATATATTTTTATTAGCCTCGCACAATTATTTACCACTGATGTCACCCTCCTGGGACAAAGCGAATTTCCTTTTGAAAATTTTGAAAACAAAATGCGACAAGATAAAAAATTACTTTAGTAATACATTTAAATGGGCTCCTAGAATTTTAACATAAATAATTTTATTTTATTACTCAAGTTAGAAGTGAAAGTTCGGTAAATGATTAATAAAAAGATCTGAAGCTGCGTAGTTGGAAGCATATAATATTTACTTCCCCCAAAATCCGATCAGCAATTAAAGAGTCGAGGTCTAACATGCAACTGCCAACACTCTCTCTCACACACACACACACACACACACACACACACACACGCATCCTCCCCTCTCTCTCTCGCATGCTCATGGCTCCAGTTCATGATTTTGGCAAAGGCACAGAAAGCAAATTGACAAGAAGTCTGGACACCAGTGTAATTAGTTAACGCCCTTAATGACCCAATTGATTAAATTGTTGCTGCGCTGCGAGCGCATGAGGCTACTTTATACATGGCATATAAAAATATTGAAAACAAATTGAGAATAGACAAATAATTAGTAGAAAAATACTGTATTTTATCAGGTCTAAAAAACAGGAATTTTTGATCACTACGAGAAATCCAGAAAGACGCAAAAGTTTGCTTAAAAAGGAGGACATGTCCAGGTCCTTTTGCAGGACGTCCCATATCAACTTCATTCCTCGCTTATTGCACCTAAATTGGCGGTTTTGCACACATGAATTCTCTTGAAATATTGTTTCTGTATGTATATTTACATATACTGTATATATAGTCAAATAGTCATGCTCACGATCAAGCAATATTAAAACTTACATGTCAATTAGATTCGTATTAGCACGTCATAACACAAAAAACCCCGACGGAAGGCGGAGTTTCTTGAATCTGATTCGTTGTCATTGTATTACATTTACGTTAGTTGAATTTCGTTCAACTTGACACGGAGAAACTTTACCTTTACGTCACACTTCATTTAAAGTGTATACAGTGCTGTGCAACCTATACCCGAACATGCATAATAACGCCAAGTTATAGGCTGTTCACGGTAAAATGAGCACTGTTGAAAGTTCTGCTTAAGATCTACTTGTATGCACATTGTGTATTCTTACAACATATGTACAATTTACGCTGCAATGGGCCTCATCACTTTATTCGTGCGTCGGTCAAGGGCAATTGTACAATTTCTAGAAAAGTAAATACTTTACTAATAGTTTTATTATTACACTTATGTGCATTAAAAAACAAAAAAGTAAAATAAAATATTTCAGTTTTCACAAATGTTTACTTAACACTTGTAATTTATTGTTAACACATGCAACTAATTTCTCTCCGTCGTCGCCAACTTTACTGCGCGCGTGACAGTCAGCGTACCCGTTCAAATATACGCAGGTAGGGGCAATAACCATTTTCAAAGGTTGATTTCAAAAGTGCTCACTTTACCGTGAACAGCCTTGAACGTAACGAGCCCCCGTGTCAAACTCAATGCGAGCCGACCTTTGGCGCCGCCTTCATCAGATGTATTTAGCGGCAGGGATTATTTATGACCAGTTGTAGCTACCTCCATTTATTTATTTTCTATTCGGTGTAGTTAAAAAAAAAACAGCACAGGGACTTGTCAAGATTATGTACTGCGGCTGTCGCTGCACCTCTGGCGGAGCTGTTCTGTGCGCTGCTGTGGGGAAGCTCCGGACACGCGGGCCGTATCGCCCAGGCAGGGAAAGGTTTATTCTACTCAGGTTAGGAACAAAACGTTATTTATTATGGGCGAGTTTGGCATACGGGGAAATTTCCGCAGCTAGGTTGGCAGTGTTCCAAAAAACTTTTAATTACAATTTCAAGCTACGTGAACAATAAAAGAAAAAGATTTTACTTAGTTACAAAGCTATTTTATTTTTTATTTTTGGTTTCTACAATTATCCTGTTTTTTTAACGTAGAAGATAGAGAAAAATCTGGTATTCATGCGACACTAGCGCTTACCTAGTGGCGAAAAGTTTTGGTTGCCAAACATTTATCAACCTGTAGTAGAAGTAACCTTGCCCGGGGTCAGTGCACGTTTATGCCGGGGACGGGTCGAGGCAGCACGCAAATACCACAGTTCAACGACTGTGCGCACGTGGCGGCGTGTCTACCGCGCATGCGCGTCGCGGCTCCTCGCGAACTGACAACTGCACCGCACGCATGTGCCCCGGTGCACGCAGTTCTTAAGGTGGCCGCCTGGTTTGAAGGAATGTTGCACGTCTGAGGCCCAAAAGCGCGGGAGCGATAGGGGCGACCGAGACGTGCGCGTCAATGCTCTCACCGCTTCTACGCGCAAAGCACTGAACTGGCGTGCAGTCTTGCCGTCGATAACGCGCCTCTATCACACTTTCAGCGGAGACCCTGCTACCATGTTATCGCGTAATATTAGAAATAAAGGTTTGATGCACGTCCTAATTCCTTTTGTAATGTTTTGTACCGGAATGTTCATACCCAAAAATGACCGTGAAAACACCCGTTTGAACCATTTTCAGTATCACAAAAAACATGCTTTAGAGAGAAATGGAGGAACTTAAATACGTATACAGATGCGTAACGTTTCTTAAATGCTATTCGAAAGCAGACCTCAGTCAGACACGCTGGGCGGTTTTTTAATAAAACGTTTTCTGCTAGAGCTTTGCACACTGTTCGGCGGCCTGCCTAGGCGGCCACCATAAGGGGTAGTATCTATTCCATCATCGATTTTTCTTACAAGTCTTCGTAATGAAAATTTATGACCAGACATAAAATATCAAAGCTAGACATGTCATAGATTACTACTTAACGATTTTTTTTTAATTTGTACAGTTTCAACTATACCTGTATTTTTCCATGTGGGATTGACATTATTAAATAATTAGGTAATATTTCATAACGGTCACAAATGTGAAAATAATCATGTAAGAAAAATAAGTTGGATTTCGAAATACTACTATTATAAATGCGAAAGTCTGTCTGTGTATATGTGTGTATGTTTGTTACGACTCAGTTCCATAACGGTTGAACGGACTTTGATGAAATTTGGTATGTAGGTAGTTTAGGCCCTGGAATAGGACATAGGATACGGGTCCTGTGGAATAACAACAAAACGTAATCCTGCAACGGCTGGGAACGTGAGCGAAAAATTTTTTTCTCTGGTGTCAGAGTTTATCAGGTCGCCCAAGGACCTCTGAAATAGGTTAACGACTACTATCAATCGATAACAACCAGGACCGAATATTTAACGTGCCCTCCGAAGACCGGAAGCGCTTAGATGTTATGCCACTAAACGGTCACCCATCCAAATGTGTGCCGCTGGGAACGTTGCGTAACTTTGGTGATCGATTAAGATCCCTCAGCCAAGCGCAAAAAGTAGAAACTTAGGTATACTTATTTCTAAAGCTATAAATTGATTAAACTCGCGTTTTAATCTTCATACATTGACGCTGGAAAGCGGAAATGTGGTAACTACACGATAGTTGCACAGATATACTCCAAAAACAATACCCTACATTTTGGCTATCGGGTAAAAAATATTTCCTTCCTTTTGGGTTGCCGTAATCAGTTAAAAACCCAGGCCAACATAGTATAATTTTATAATTCTNAAAAATATTTCCTTCCTTTTGGGTTGCCGTAATCAGTTAAAAACCCAGGCCAACATAGTATAATTTTATAATTCTATTTTCACATAAATTAATTGTTTTTTACTCTATTTATTTATTAAAACTGTAAAACTCAATTGGACCCGGGCGAAGACGGGCCGGTTCGCTAGTAGCTGATAAGATGTTCCCTATGCCTTGACTAGCTTGGTTTTTAAATATTGACTTCGAAAATTTAGTTATGGAACAAAATACGTAAACCCAAGATGGCAAGGATACTTCCATCTTAAAAATACAGTGGGGCAGTAGTCGATAGGTTTGGGCGGTTCTTAACGTCTCAGTCTTGAGAGTCGATGAAAGTGAAGCGAGGTGAGTATGGAGCAGCGCCGGAATGCAAGGGCGGGGGAAACGGAAGAGACCCAAGTAAACCCGCCGACCAGCGGCATCGTCCGGCACGATTCCCACGTGCGAAAACTTGCGAGAATAGATGCTGTGTTGACGATAAACGGAGCACTCACGCAGCACTTTCGAAAGCCCTGCTTAAGATCTGCATGTCTGCACATTGTGTATTCTTCCGCCTTATGTAAAATTAACATCCACATGGACCTAATCAATGTATTCGGGATCACATCTGAATCACTACACGGCGTTCCAACATTTTACACAAATACGAGCTTTGTAAGGTTATTACACTTCCTGTGGCCAAGTTTCAAAACGACGTAGATATATTTAATGCACCAAGCGAGATGGCACAGTAGTAAACCTTCGGCCTCGCATTCGGGAGGGCCCGGTTTCGGCTCCTGGTTCGCCCGTCGATTTCGGTTTTCCATGGCTTTCCAAAATCACTCCAGGCGAATGCCGGGAAGGTTCCTTACTACAGTCCACGGCTGATTCCTTCCTCGTCCCTGCTTCTCTGAGCAGCTTGCTCCGTCTCTAATGACCTCGCTGTCGACAACACGTTAAGCTCTACCTACCTTTAAGCTATGCAGCAATTTCGATCACAGTTCTGCTGGCAAGCTGTGAGCCACTCGGTCTGTCTCGTCCTATTGCCAGCTGATTAGGGCGAATAAATGTACTCGTTACGTCACGTAGGCTGCGACTTTGACTTCTATTAAAGTTTTGTTTCTTTCATCCATGCTCTTCTCATCGATATAATTTACAAACACNAGGCTGCGACTTTGACTTCTATTAAAGTTTTGTTTCTTTCATCCATGCTCTTCTCATCGATATAATTTACAAACATAGCTAAAAACATCTCCTGCCAAGGATCCGTTTCCACCACTCTGTTACTGCAGACATCACATTCGACATCTCAAATAGCTACTTCGCTTATAAAACCTTCGATGCTGATACAATGTGGTTAGTATAAAGCATGTATCGTTGTGATCGAGTATACGTCCAATGATCAAATTAATACATCAGTACAACAACGTCACAACTCAAAATATGTGGTTTTTCAGGAGTAACAAACAGTGTTATAAATATTAATAAAATGCACGCTGTGGTGCTGAATTATCCCAAAATAAAGTTTAATCGTCAGTATTAAAGTTGTAAAACTGTTGCACACGGCAGATAATATAATTAATTCACAGTTACTTCCAACTTTCCTGAAGCCCTGCTANAGGCTGCGACTTTGACTTCTATTAAAGTTTTGTTTCTTTCATCCATGCTCTTCTCATCGATATAATTTACAAACACAGCTAAAAACATCTCCTGCCAAGGATCCGTTTCCACCACTCTGTTACTGCAGACATCACATTCGACATCTCAAATAGCTACTTCGCTTATAAAACCTTCGATGCTGATACAATGTGGTTAGTATAAAGCATGTATCGTTGTGATCGAGTATACGTCCAATGATAAAATTAATACCTCAGTACAACAACGTCACAACTCAAAATATGTGGTTTTTCAGGAGTAACAAACAGTGTTATAAATATTAATAAAATGCACGCTGTGGTGCTGAATTATCCCAAAATAAAGCTTAATCGTCAGTATTCAAGTTGTAAAACTGTTGCACACGGCAGATAATATAATTAATTCACAGTTACTTCCAACTTTCCTGAAGCCCTGCTAAAGTTATACTACCCCCGCCTCACGCAAACAAAGCTTAACTAACTTTAGAAAATCACACCAAAGGGATAAAGCACACAATTCGTGCGCGCTCAGTTTAATAATGTTTTAACTTGTTTTATTCTATATTTTTATTCATATTAATAAAACGAAATATTATATTTTATACATAAAATATAAGTAAAAATTCAATTTTACAAAAAAAAAAAAAAGAAAGCGCTTTAATGTTAACAGACGTATAGAACTCCTGTGATACGTGACATATATAGGAAACAACCAGACGTCATACATTGGGTGATTTTTCAAAAGTTTAATTACAAACCCGCGAATAGACTGTACTGCATATCGAAGGGCAGTGACGAAATAACGTCTCTAACTTACACGCGGGCGCGCCTTTGGGTGCCCCTCGCAACGCATTTCTTGCTTCTCTTTTAGATTTAATTTTGGTGCAATCAAAATCTAAATTAAATGCTGCATGAAAGAGAGAATAAAGTATTACGTAGTACAGTCAATAAGTTCGTGGACGCTGTGGTGTGTGGCTGCCTACACTCCTGGAATCAGTCTACGAACTTATTGAACGTCGCCGTACTGCAGGGTTGCCTACGCTCGGAGCGCTGGTCACACTGGCTAGTAATATAATTCAAAAACATATATATATATATATATATCATAAATAAAATATAACAATTTATTAATGGTTGTGTGCATCTCCATGAACAAAACCAGGTTGGGTGCCCATTTACTATATTTATGGAAGGGGCGATGTGTACTGCCCCTTTCCTTAGTTGTTACGTCTCTGTAGATTAATTAATCATAGACTCGTCAGTTTTATATTTTATTTGAACAATGTTGTACTAAGACTGCACGCTGTTGGCGACTCTGCAACGCTATATCCGTGATTGGTGTCAACACTGAGGACACTCCAGCTAAAACCACATTCTCAGGGTGCGGTATAGTCTATTTGTGGCTACTTCCACCCAACTTTTCTGAGGCTCTGTTCAAGTTACACTTCCAGGCTGCTCAGTGCTTATCCTTCCGCTGCATGTCAACAAAGCGTGAACAAGTCTGGAAGAAAACGCCGAGGTGAAACACACGCAATGTACAATCCTAATTATATTTTTATACATAACAATGGAATAAGTTTCCAACGTTGCACTCCTGAAAATCTATATATGAAAGTAAGAAACGTTTACTTTACAAATGACGTTAAACTAGCTAATTTAATATTTTATAAAAGCTCCATTACCAACCTACCTCTTTCATCTGTTTCTGTTCATTCTATGAAATGAATATTGTAACATGTATACGAAATATGAGTAAATTTTTCATTTAACCAACAAAAGATGGTACGCTAACGTAAACGGAAGTATACAACTTTTGTGGCACATAAAATATTTAAGAAGCAACGAAACATGTCACACATGGCGATTTTTCAAAGTTTACTCAGAAAGTGTGAAGATACCGTTAACAGACATCAGACCGATTGGCGTCGTTTACCCATGTCCCCAATATTTGTTCAGGATTTGCCTACACGGGCATTAATGTCGCGTGTTCAGCGGCTTGGATGTTTGTTTACACTTTATTCTTCAACGCACTCAGAATTTTATTACCCTAATTAAAATAACCGTAACTTTCTACGGTAGGTGCATAAAAGCTTGGTCAGAGGAAGTGTAATAAAAATTGCGAAACATGCATGTCGTATTCTGCGGTGGAGCAAGTGACAACCTGCACTGACCTTAGGGACGCGCACAAAGATGGACCACCGAAGCCAACAGCCGTAACAGCACACAAAACACGCCAGAAGGATGCGGTAAAACACATGCGTCCCTTCTATTTCTACAGCTTTTCTGTACATTTCAAAGGGTTTGTAGATAAATCGAGAAACACAAGTAGCGAAAAGTTGAGCGCACAGGACCTAGAGTGGCCATTTAACTAACTAGGCGACGGCAGCACAACACACGAGTTGGCTAACATCCAATTCACTGAGAGACAAAAAAAAGGGGAGGGGGTTAAGTAGGGGAAGTGTTATTCGTCGTTCCGCTTTCTCGATTCGCGTGAAGAGCTATCCAAAAACTGTACCCCAGTTATATCTAACATGCCTAGGGAGTGGTGGGGGTCTTTATCTTTACGAATTATTTATATTGCAACCAAGTTATTTTATACAATCCTTTAACGATAATGTCAGTCTTTTCTTGCTGCTTCTGGATGCAAGTCTCTCGCCGTTTGTGCACACGTGCCTGTTGAATATTTCACACGAATTAAAAAAAAATACTTCACAATTTTTTTGGACTTTACTGGACGCATGCCAGTCAGTGTTCCCGTTAAAATATATGCAGATAGGAGAAGTGACATTTTTCAAATGTTGATTTCAAAAGTGCTCACTTTACCGCGAAGAGCCTTTACATTTCTTTTCTTCAAGCAGTTTATTAACGACCACAGATTGCATTTGACTGAGTTGCGTGTCGCGTTGTTGCGTGCGCCGAGAAGAACGCAAACTAGGCCGTCCCGACGCGCCATGTGCAGGTTCAACACGATGGTATCGATTGGTCAGAAAACCAGTAAAAATAGGTTTCGCGACTACAGGCTATGGAATTCAAACACCCAGCGGTACAATGGCAAGATCACTCGTCGTGAAAAGACGGACAAGTGGAGCCTAATTTGGTATAAAGCCGTAGAGTTTCGCCAGAACTATATTTAAGAAAAGTGCGCTACTTCATTTTTGTTACAAAATGCCGTCACGCAAGAGGTTAAATTAGTTTGTTGAGTTGGCAGCTAAGAAAACTTTCACACCATCTGCGGCTCCAAGATCAAACACGAGACCACACGCAAAACCATACAGCCATAAGAAATAACTTCTGCAGGTACGCCGTGGCTGCGTAGGGACACTGACAAACACATTAAATACTTAATAATCACGTTATGTGAAAACAAACGAAATAAAATTGACCGAAATCATAACTTATCATTCGACAACTACAGTTGAGTTGAGCGAAGTCAGACGACGAAAACAACAGTCGGTGCAGACTAACCTGGAAACCACTCACTGCCAAACTGATCCTACTTTGTTCCAAGGCAGATGAACAACTTACGGTACATAACGGACAGCACCGCCTCAAATCAGGGCCCACGAAAATTTCGTTCATGTGGTTGTTTCATCAAAAAGAAATCTAACAATCTACATCGGGGATTGTCTTTGCAATACAAAATAATTTTAGAAATTCTACAATTTTCCAGCAACAACAAGGCGAAGACAGAATGCCTATATGCGGTCATTTAAGGAGGTTTTTTTTTCGATAGTCCGGTTGTTTAAAACGTTACAAATTCGTATTCGCGATAAATAAATAATGTGCATTTTTTTTTTTGGGTAACCGCATGAAATTTAATAGGGCAGTGAACAGCGGTTAACTGAAACTTAAATTGGGATGGGGGGAGGGGAGGGGAGGGTAAGAGAACAGCGAGTGCCTAATGGAAAACCACGCGTGTTCCCGCCTTTGAAACGCACGAGATGAGAGCGGGCAGTACCCACCTGTCGCTCTCGGCCGGCCTGAACAACGAAGAGCTGGGGCTACGTAAACTTTGAAATCAACCTTTGAGAAATGTCACTGCTCCTAGGTGCATTTATTTTAACGGGTACAATGACCGGCATGCAACCAGTAAAGTTGGTAACGANGGGGGGGGTGAAGTAGTTTCTTGCTTTAACATTCAATTAAAAGTGCTATGTAAACATTCTGAAAATTCAAATTATTTATTTTGCATTCAATTTTTTAATACTTATAAGTGCAATAAATAACATTAGTAAATAATAACTTTTATAATAAATGTTACAGTTTCACTTGACTGGCGCATGAATAAAGTGATCAGACCCGTGGCAATGTTATATTTACGTACGGCGGAAGAACATACATCGCGTATACGAGTAGATCTTAAGCAGGGCTTTCAAAAGTGCTCAGTTGACCTGAGCAGCCTATATTTAATATATAGGCTGCTCAGGTCAAGTACATCCCTAGCGTAGAATGCAGCTAGGGCACAGTGTTTAGTCAAAGTAGTTTATTCACATAAAAGGGCGCGTCTGTTGAAAATTCAAACGTGAACAAACACGTTCATCGCNACTATAGATCTTAAGCAGGGCTTTCAAAAGTGCTCAGTTGACCTGAGCAGCCTATATATTAATGGAAGGGAGGACTCGAGTACATCCCTAGCGTAGAATGCAGCTAGGGCACAGTGCGCATGCGCGCTGTGCAGTAGCCACTCTTCCGTGTTCCAGCAATATACTGCTTTTCTGCCAATAGCACCATCAAAACTTGGATATGGTTTGAGGTTACAAACACTGTTTATGTACGTAAGTGCTTCCAGGTATTTGTACACTTCCTTTTAACTAATTTTATTGTAACTATAATATATTCAGGTTTAGTCAAAGTAGTTTATTCACATAAAAGGGCGCGTCTGTTGAAAATTCAAACGTGAACAAACACGTTCATCGCTGTAGGTCATTGATTTAGGCAAGATCTACTGGCGATGGGCGAGTCAAAGTTGGAGACGTGCGCACAAGACTAAAATCGGTCTACCTCATCTTTGGTCTACGGTGCATTCTCGCTAAAGCGCCTGCCCGCACAACTGAGCAGATGCGTCCGTCTGATCACGTGACCTGTGACGTCAGATACTGATGGTGCAGACGTGAGGTGAAGTGCAGGCCGACTGGCGATGGCTAAACTTCATATTTCGAGGTCAGACAGGACGATCTGATCAATGAGATGTTTCGTTTATACACAGAAGCGAGAAAGCGCGCGAAGAGTTACAACTCGTGCGTAACCTATTTAATGGCTAATAGGTTAGGTTAGTTGTTTCGATATGTAGAGTTAAGACTGTTTGCTAAGTAATTTAGTGCGGCTAATGTAATTTTTACGTAATATAGAAGACAAGCAGTATAATATACGGTGAAATAAATGTCAAAACAGACAGCAAATGTTAACATATAAATATAAACAAAAATGGCCACACGTTTTTTTCCAACTGCATCTATCAGACAACCACAACTGTTGCACAAAGGCTCGTCGTGATCGGTAATCTGCACGGACTGACAGCACTGTCTCGCGGCTCGGACAGACGCATCTGCACAATTGTGGCAGGGCCTTAAAGATGGGGTAGACCGATTCTTCGTCTCCTGCGCACGTAACCAAAATCGACATACCCCAAATCAACACAACTGACAAAGTCACATGGTCAATAGTGACAATCGTGTTTGTTTATAATATATTAGTTTTCAAAAGACAAGCACTTTGGTACGAATAAAGTACTTTTATCAATTTGAATTTTATCTGATTGCACTGAAAATTTGTTAAAGGAAGTATACAAATATCTCAAAACACTTGCATACTTAAACAGTGTTCTAACCTCAGATACTATCCACGTTGTTTACGATAGTCGTGTCTGCAGAAAAATCAGTCAAATGTTGGGGATGCAGAGACTGGTTCTGCGCAGCCATCACAGTGTCTCTACCCCTTATCCACTCTAGGCTCGCTTCACGGCAGCCAGTGTCCATCAGGGCCGAGCTACAATAGAGTTGACCCAGGCTGTGTGCCCTGGACACTGCGCACTGGTTGGTTCACGTGGCCGTGTGACGTCCATGTCTCTTGTCCCAAGTCTAAGGTTAATTTTTACCATGTAACATGATGAGTTTTTTTCTCACAGAAGAAAACACGGAGAAAACTTAAATAAACGCAAGCGCATAACTACCTGTATTTAGAATAAAATACAGCAACTCATCATTTAAAATGAACTAACAATGATATTAAAATCAATGTATAGGCCGAGTCTAACNGTCCCAAGTCTAAGGTTAATTTTTACCATGTAACATGATGAGTTTTTTTCTCACAGAAGAAAACACGGAGAAAACTTAAATAAACGCAAGCGCATAACTACCTGTATTTAGAATAAAATACAGCAACTCATCATTTAAAATGAACTAACAATGATATTAAAATCAATGTATAGGCCGAGTCTAACTTAGCGTATCAAAAGCAAGCATCTAACTTCGGTAACATACGAGACCGTATACAAAAAAAAAACTAACATAAATTCTCCAACCTGTCATTCTAACACCGCAATAATAAAATAGCCAAAACATTACATAATTTTTTAAAGAAATTACAATTTACAAATTTGCACGATATTTACTGCACTCTAATGTCATTTTTTTTTAGAAATGTACATGCTCGGATATGTTCGGACATTTAAACAATGGCAGCTTGTTTGTGTGTACTTGGTGAAGTCCGAGAGGTGAGGACAAAAACGTACAGACCAAGGGACACGCTAACTGTGACAGGGGCTTTCACGTGCCCTATAACGAGAGAACGCCCGCCAACCGGGTCTGGGGTCGAGGAAGATGCTGGTTGCGTGCTGAGCCACCTGTGGATTCACAAGGCTTGGGACGCTCGACGAGTGCTAACTACAGTAAAACGCAGCACAATTAAGCTTTCTACTTCTGTCTTAATTACAATTCTTTACTCGTTTTCATTATTCAATGCAGAATCTTTGTGTTACTCATCATTACAGATTTGCTGCAGGCGTTCGGCGCAGCGTAATCGCTGCACTGCGAGGCTACAGGTGTAAAACTCGTGAAGGGTGCAGGGGAAAAAGGAAGATTGTCCATTGTTACAGAAAAGGAGGTTATTTTGTCATCTGATAGAGAATTTTCAGTAATGTTGGCATGCCAAAGCATAACGATTAAAGGAGATGAGATTCCGAAATAACAGGCCTTGAAAGAGAGACATACAGAGGAAGAGTTTATAGTTTAGATTCGAAACTAGCCAATATGGACATTCATCTTTTTGGCCCTGTGCCCTTAATGCATTTTCTGTTCCCGACCGGAGCACGAGGGATTTCGTTGTGTGCAAATGCAGCTCATCCAGTCACTTGAACGGGGAGAGAAAAACACCGCTTATTCAAGTTTATGCGCATAGGCTAACAAACATTTATTTCTCCTACAAAATATCATATACAGAAACTAAAGAAATTAAAAAGGTAATATTTTGGTGTACAGAGTTATAATGGCAAATAATAAGATGTACATGAATATAGTTACTGTCGGTGTATATCGTACAGAACGCGCGATTTGCAGGCTGAATATTTCTACTGTAGCAAATATTTTTAACTGAATAAATAACAAGCCATTTATAAGATTTACAAAGATACACAAACAGAAGATATTCCTAGCAACATGATATTTTTAGAAATTAAAATATAACCAATTACATAAACTCTGATACCTTAAAATAATGTGAATTTGCGCAGGAGTTGATC
The DNA here is from genome assembly GCA_002778355.1 of Clitarchus hookeri. Lineage (NCBI taxonomy): Eukaryota > Metazoa > Arthropoda > Insecta > Phasmatodea > Phasmatidae > Clitarchus > Clitarchus hookeri. The sequence goes on from NQII01004162.1 coordinate 95,452, forward strand.
CAGAGGTGGAGATAGTTTCAAATACTCATTTTATTTTATTAGTGAAATATTGCTTTCTAATATTATGATAGTGTCCCCTTCCCATGGCATGAATCGAGTGGAATGGAGAGATTTGGGCGGTTCATAACTATGAGGTCTTGAGAGCCGATGAGGGTGAAACGAGGTGGAAATAGAGCAGCGTCAGAATGCAAGAGCGGAAGGGAACGAGAGATCCCCGATAAAAACCGCCGACCAGTAGATTTGCTCCTGAGTAGGCGAGTTGTGTTCGTTTGCCAGACCTCCCCCCTACCCTCAGTTGCTCGGAGAAGCAGGATCGGAGAAGGAACAGGCCGGGACCGGTATTAAAGAACCATCCCAGATAAATAAGCGCAACGGTCAAGCAAACATTCCATACAGAAGTTGTGGGAGTGTCATCAGTCTTGTAACCACCAACAGGGGTTCAAACTCAAAAGTCTGATTTCACCGCTACGGCTCCACCTCATTCTCAGCGCATCCAGGGTATTTGCCTACAGCATGGGTGTCAAACTCGAACTGGTGTGTGGGCCATAAAATGTAATCTGGAGAGCGGAGCATAAATAGCTGTATGTCGATGATTCTTCAAGAGACGACCCGTCCTGAAGAGCATGTTTTGGGCGCTGTGGGGTCTGTCTCGTGGCCACCGCGGACATCATATCCGACACTTCTCTGGGCTACCGTGAAGAGCGTGTGGTATGAGGCTCCTGTGCCATCGGAGGAGGGCCTACTCAGCGCACAACTACATGTGCGTCGATCTCTAGACTGTCGATGTAGGCTCTGTAATCAAGCAGGGAGTCGACAATTCGAGCCCCGTTTGTAATTTACTGCACGGTGTGATACTCTTATTGGGTTGGTGTTGGTTTTACGACACAATACGGAAGGTACACCCATCACCATATCCAATGCGGTGTCAAACATCGACGCTCCACAGCGCCCAAACCATTTTTCTTCCGCACGTCAACTTTAGGAGGGAGAAGAACAGTTCAGGAATATAATTTAGCAGGTGCACACCACACAAGCGCTGACAAACGGCGCGTGGAGAATGAAGGACACGGGACGGCTGGCCAGCTGCGCTATGGCCCTCCGCGAGACACGCGGTTGTGTACTCACGTTTTGTTGCGTGCGCGTAAGGCACGAGGGGTGAACAGGGAGTCGTGGATGGTGGTAGGGGGAGGGAACATGGCCGCTCGTATCGATTAGGCCTACCAACCCACTGCGAGGAACTTTCCCTCTGCCTCCAGTGTTTATCCTCCTGCCTGTGCCATCTAATCTTCCTCGACATCCACCCCGCCCACACATACGCCCTAGTCGTTAATCACCAGCCTTAACATCTGAGACAAAGGGCGGTACAAATAAAAGTAAGCAGCTGCTCTAAACTTGTGAATTTGAAGCATCTGCTCGGCCTCGGATAAATAGAAACAACCTCCTCACGAGCAACTGTTTGATGGCATTCATCAAGATTCGGTACAAATAAAACAAATAGGCTACTGCTCACTATTACGAGCTCAATATTCCATGATGTTCTATAGTTTTTTTTTTTTTAATTGTACAGTTCTTCAAAGTTTCTGCGTCTTTCGTATTTTTCTTCTCCGTTCCGGAACCACCAGCACCAACTCGGCCATTGCGATCGTCAATAGCCCATCGAGTAGCTGAGACACCAAATGACTCGACTGGTGTGTTTCAATGACGCCTATTACTAGGGCCACCTGTTTTCCGCGAAAATATTTACTCGAATGCTAGACTTCAATATCCCATGTGCACACTTGCAGTCTTCATTTGACAATTGGCCGCTCGTCTTTGTGTGAATAGGACACTATGTTACACGAGTGAGCCAATCAGAATCAAGTTTCTCCGATACTGACCGTCCGTGATTCACGGGCAGACAGATAAGACGCGTAACAATTCAAATTATCCAATCACGAAAGTGCTTCCGAACTAAAACGCGTTGGAACAAAACTAGTCTTGAAATATTTTCGCAAAAAGCAGGTGCTCTTACATATTACGATCGTTTCATGTGTATGTTCTCGTAAAGAAAAACTTGTCAATGCCACGCTGATATGTGATACGTGACTCTGTACCACGTGATATTGCTGGTCTATCACGATACGGACAACTTTGCGTTATCTCTGCTTTTCATGGTTTTGTTTTTATTTTCGCAACGTCGTCTTTTTTGGAATGTAATTTTGTGAAGTATTGATATCTGCAAAGAGGAACAGTGTTTTAGCTCAGCAAATTGAAAGTTTGTAGAAAAAACACCATGCGTTTTTTGTATTAAGTTCGTTATTGCAATTTTAAAAAAATTTAAAAAATTAAGAATTTTATTTTTAGCAAAACATTGGCGATTCTGAGGTGATAAAAATAATTATTATTACTATTTACTGTAGTAGTCAAGCGTGTCCGAGTAGTTCATAAAATACAAAAGAAAATTAATTCAAGTTTTTAACAAGAATTTTTGTCAGTACAAAAACTTACCGATTTGATTAAGTTTTATTTGTGGAAAAAGCAAATGAATGTATCTTTTTTTTTTTTTTTTTTTGCAAAATGATAGAAAAGACATTGTTCACGGCTTTACTGTGCTATTTAAAGGAAAATTTCTGAAAAAGAGCAAGTAGCATGGATTAAAAACCATGCCAAGACTCAGCATGCAATGATGTCTACTAGAGACAAGAAATGTTTCATGGATGTAACAAATTACGAAACTTCCATAAAAATGTTTACCAAAGTCTGTAAAATTACTGAAAGGTGATCAACAGAAAGATTCAATGCTTCAAGAATTTTTGAATATTCAATACGATGTGAAGTCCAGTATCGCCACACATATTAGCAAGATTGAAAACTTAGCTTTCCGGCTTGATAGTAATGGGCAAAAAGTGGACAAGAATATACTGACGTCTTGAATTCAAAACTCATTGCCAGAATCTTGGAAGGGGGGAGGGGGTCATTTTTACATGGGAAAGAACTCCAAAATAAGAGCGGGTTTTGGAATAACTTGACAACAAGATTGATTAATGAAGAAAAAAGGAAAATTAAAACTGATATATGCGACAAAGGAGTAGCATCCAAATTGGTAAAGAAAAGGTGTTTTTGAAAGAACAGCCCTATTCATACTGCACGACAGNCGACAAAGGAGTAGCATCCAAATTGGTAAAGAAAAGGTGTTTTTGAAAGAACAGCCCTATTCATACTGCACGACAGTGCACAAAGAATTTGGAAAAATCAAAAATTCCAGATTTAAAAAAAAACAACAAAATTTATATGTTCGATTTGTAAAAAATAAAAGGAACAATCGCGATGAAGACAAATACTTTTTCTTTTTCGTAAAACNAATTTATATGTTCGATTTGTAAAAAATAAAAGGAACAATCGCGATGAAGACAAATACTTTTTCTTTTTCGTAAAACAAAAACAATCGCTCTGTCACGTTTCTGACTGATAGTGATGCTTACTTGCACAAACCGAGTGAGTGGATTGGAAGCGATAAATCATGGGCGACTGATTGCTTGCGATGAGTTGCGTGTTTTTCGTTCATACAAGAAACCAATAGTTGGTGAGTTGCGAGAACGTCGTCGAGCGACGAGGACCTCATTCAGGCTACACGTACTTTGAAAGCCCGTGGAAAGCGTCGGAAACGTTTTTGGGTTCACCCTGATTTTGATTAAAAACAAAAACAAAAAGGTAGTTCAAATTGCAAGTGATTTCATGGATCCTATTAAGTTAAAAGAAACATATAGAATGAATACGAAAAGTTTTCAAGAGCTTGAAAAACTCGTAGGGCCAGTTATAAAGAAGAAATGCAGAAATAAAAGTGAAGCGGTTATGTTAAAAAGCATACTTTGTAGTTAATACATGTACACAAATGTTTCTAACTGCTGTACATCTAATTAAGGTATTCATCACTTCCTGTCCAGATAGTAGCCTAGGGTTGATTACAATATGTAAATA
>NQII01004162.1:99628-113313 GCA_002778355.1 Clitarchus hookeri
AAAAAAAAGACTATGGCCTCTACACAATTCAGCTGCCAATAAAAAACAGGAATCACAACAATGGCACAGAATTCTAGAATACTTGGGAAGTGGAAACATAAAAACTTACCCAGCTGCAGCTCTCAAAAGGAATTAGATTCTGCGATAACGATCTAAATAAATTAAAGTCTTGTGAAAAACTGTATGTGTTACGGTTGAACAGACTAGGAGATCATTTAAGTTAGCAAAGAAAAAGTATAGCAAAGACCGCTGGAAATAATCCATTCGGATGTAGGCGGCCCTATTACAGTTGAAACATAGAATCAATGCAAATATTTAGTATAAAATTCCTGGATGATTACACGCATTTTTACATTATTTAATAAAAAATAAAAATCAAGTCACAGACGCAGTGAAAGAATACATAGAAGTTAAAGCAAAATGGAAACTCGGCGTTCATAAAGTACGTTCGGATCGAGGTGGAGAATACACAGATGAACATTTAGTAAACTGGTATAAATCCAAGGGCATACTTATGGATTACGTTCGTGCATACTCGCCACAGCAAAATGGAAGAGTAGCGAGATCAGGAAGAACTTTAATGTACAAAGTTTGAGCGCTTTTATTTGATTCCAGATTGCAACAAGAAATGTGGGGTGAAGCAATACTAACTGAAACTTACATATACTGAAACTCTAGACACGAATCCAGCAGAAAAATGGTTTCAGAAAACATCAGATCTATCGCATACTTAAAAACAATGAGAAAACTTTATAAACAGCCCGAAAAATATATTTGTCGGTTATGCACCAACCGGTTACTGAATATGGAAAGAGCAAATAAGAAGTATAAAAATTGATAAGAGATGTGCACTTCGTTGATTGTGATGCTACTAGAACCACAGTAAAACATCTGAAGATATTTTTCTCAAGTTAAACCATGACGAGGAAGAATAAATGGACTTAGAAGGTAATCCATCTGAAGAAAATGACAGAAGTGACAATGAACCTGAAAAATTTTGATCATAAGCACGAAACAGAAACATATGAACCAGAAAAGAGGAAGATAAAGAAAGATTAAGAAAAAAAGAAAGAGTAAAGAAATGACCTGCTTAACTACATGAATATATTTATAGTTACGTGAAACATCACATCAAAGAAGCGCTAAGTGGAGATGAACCAGAAAAGTTGAAAACTGCAATAGAAGAAGAAAATGATTCATAGGAAAAGAACAAAACGTGAATATTGATAGACAAAGGGAAAGTAAAATAATAGGATTTTGAATGACGGATGGGTTTTCAAAATAAAAATTTGTGGTAACTATTAAGCAAGATTAGTAGTTAACAGGGGTGTAAACAGAAATATGGTGTATGTAGGTTTCGATGAAACGTACAGTCCAGTAGTTTGTAGTAAGTATCTAAGAATTTTACTGGCTACAGCGGTGAAAAATGCACAACACATTTAAAAATCCTGTGTTAAAACTACCGTCCTATATGGAAAACTTGAAGATGTTCATTAGAAGGTTATGAAGATTGTAAAAAAGTATGCAAACTCCAAAAATGTCTTTATGGACTTTACACAAGCGCCATTAAATTGGAATAAAAGGCTGGCAAATTTTTTTTTAAAGAAAAAAATATTAACTCCATTAAAAACTGATAAAGGTGTATTTGTAAATAGAGAAAGAAACATTATGTTGGCAATTTATGTGTACGATGAAGTGCTGACTGGAATATATGAAGTTAAACTGAATGAATTGCTCACGAATTTTAGCAAAGAATTTGAAATAACAGTAAAAGACAAAACCCATCATTTTCAGTGATGGAAGTAAAACCAGAAGATGATATATACTTTAATACTTACTGAAATTAGATACGTAGAGCAAACACTGGCGCGATTTGGAATGGAAGAAGTAATTTCGTTCCGGAGGTTATGGCTATCTCCTGGTTTTTTCCTTCAAAGTTTGTACATTTCACGAATGACATACAACCCGTTATTACAACATCGAAGTTAAAATACAAACACCCCTGCGTAACTTCCCCTACGTAACTTGAATTTTCGGAGATTCAATCTGAAATGAAACAACACTTATTCTTGGTATTTTTATTCAGTACAAGAAATTTACGTGCTTCCATGAATCATCATTATATGGCACCCAAAAATACCACGTTTTAGGTACATGTGAAAGTGGAGTGTGATTCGTGTAGCGTGACGTCATCGTTATCAGATTAACAGATTCCAAAGCAATTTTTAGCACTGCAACTAACCATTTTACTTAAATAATTTTAATTTTTTTAAACCACTTTTAAGTGTGGCCGTATTAATAAACTACCTTACCTAGCCAACTTTCTTACCTATTTAAAAACAAAATAGACGTATATACACACACAGTTATGATTCACAATTCCGGTGATTATTATTCATTGCAACAGATGAAACGCTGTCCTATTTTCGTTCTGTTGACAAATATTAACGAAACTCATTAAATCCAATAATCATTCGTCATATCGTCATTATAAACTGGCATATTCCGTCGGAAAATCTTGTTGCTGAGAGTTAAGAATCGCGACCACATTCACACATGCGTTATTTCTATGTTCGCTTTATATACTGTAATGGCCATTTTCCATGCAAATATTATTTTCATGTCCATGTCATTTATTTCCCTTAGCTACATCTCCGGCTCCACCCATGAAATGTCTTCGAATTTTATTACCGATATATGTAGTTGTTGCAGAAATGGTTTGGAACCAGCAAACAAGAGGCTCTGCGACGTTAAATAAAAATAAACATATTATTGCCAATGTGTTCTCTTAAACGTAAAGTAATAAGACCTTTCATACTCTTCCGCCAAACTATAACGATTTCTTATGTCGCGGACATCACGCACATGATCCATACACGTTCTGCGACCTAAAGTTATAACAATACACATAATCAATTGTTAAGTACAAGTCATAAGTTACCTGCAAGGCAACTCACCTTGGTACCCATAGACTCAAGATGAGGTAGACCGAGCGAGCACGTACCCCAAACCAACACAACTATCAAAGTCACATGGTCACCAGTTATAAACTTGTTTGTTTATATCTTCATTTTCAAATAACAAGCACAAGATACTTTTGCCGATTTGACTTTAATATAATCGAATTAAAAAACTGGTTAGAGGAAATATACAAGCATCTCAAAGCACTTGTTTACATATACAGTGCTCTAACCTCAAATCTATCCACGTTGTTGGTGATAATCGTGTTGGCAACAAAGCAGTTCAATGTTGGGACACGGAGTTTGGTTCTGCGCATTTAGCGGGATCACTCNATCACTCCCCCCCCCCCCTTATTTACTTTAAGTTAGTACCGTCCTTCGAGCTGCCTATAGTCTATACGTGGTTACTTCCAACTTTTCTAAACGCTTCCTCGGCGCCGCGCCGCGCTATGCGTGCGAGGTGTGGCGGAATCAACTTTCACCGCCGTCAGTCTTCGTGACCCTTCGGGTGAACATCGGTAATCTTCGCAGTGGTGACGATCGCTACTTGATCCCTTGTTGTTGCCTGGCGTGGCTTCTTTGTCGCACCGTTGGGAATCCTATTGCTGCTGGCACGCAAGATTCAAGGTATGCACGTAGTACTTTTATGTCTTTGAGGTAGTTTCATCCGTGTGCGGTGTGTTAAAAAAAGAAGTGTTAAACAATTTTTAAAATAATATTATGCGTAGCCTACTAATAATTCCTATAGTGAAAAATATAACGAAAGACATTATGCATTTCCAGTTGTATGTTGTGATCATATAAAAATACACGTGACCCCAATAAACAAAGAATATGTTTTGTTTAATTTCATCACAAACTAATTACGTTTGATTCTTCCACGCCTCTAAGATACACATTTTGAACTTACTAAGCACATAGTACTTTTAACATAATAAGCATATAATAAATAATGCAGTTTAAATGGCTTTAAATAAAGGGATACGTTAAACCTTGTGGCCAAAAGCCACTGGAAATCAATGGCAATCTGCTTATTATATTTAACAGTGTAAGAAATATTTCTGAATGATATCCTATATCGTATTTATGGCTATTTGTTTTTTATTTGCAATGCACACCAATCGATGACGAGAAGCTAACGTTACTTGTGCAAGAGTACATACATATGTATGACTTGGAAGACGGAAACTACCACAATCAACTGATAAGAGAAAATTCGTGGGATGAAATTGGTGAAAAAATGAATGATAGTGGTAAGTTCACAATTTATGTATTGTAAATTAAACATATGTAGGTAATACACACGCTAACGAACATTGCAATCTATTGTTGGGATAATTTAATTCAGTATCCTATATTGAAACAAGGTTTGTAGAGTAAGTATACTATGCCGAGATCCTCTTGTTGATTGAGCATTATTAACATGCATTAAATACTCACACATATTGCATTAGTACTATATACATCGTGAGAATCAAATACACTGCAGAGCAAAAAAAAACTGGTACACCTGACTAATGTCGTGTAGGGCCCCCGAGCACGCAGAAGTGCCACAAGACGACGTGACATGGACTCGACTAGTGTCTGAAGGTATGCAGGAGGCAATTCACACCATGAATCCTGCAGGGCAGACCACAAATCCAATCTGCCCCAATTTGAGAAAGGGTTGCACGTCTGTCACGTTTAATGATTCTCGTCAGTCATCGTTTGTCCCGTTCTTTCACGATCTTTTTTCCGGCCGCAGCGATGTCGAAGATGTAATGTTTTACCGGATTCCCGATATTCACGTTACACTCTTGCAATGGTCGTACGCGAACATCCAAATGTTATCGCTACCTCGGAGATGCTATGTCCCATCTCTCGTGCACCGACTATAACACCACGTTCAAACTCGCTTAAATCTTGATAACCTGCCATTGTAGCAGCAGTAACCGATCTAGCTGCCGACCGCATCGCGTTACTCTGATTGGTTCCATACCTCTGTTATTTGCATACGCACGCCTATGCCAGTTTTTTTGGCTCTTCAGTGTAGCTATTCATTGCGAAGCGAACTAATTGTTTGTTTAATTGAAACACCTCTCTAACACTGTACTTTAATAATACAAAACATCAACGTATTTTGTAAAGTATATTACTGTCTGGNATTGAAACACCTCTCTAACACTGTACTTTAATAATACAAAACATCAACGTATTTTGTAAAGTATATTACTGTCTGTTATAAGATCTCCTAGTTGAGTCACGTCTCCCTTTTTGTTTCACTCTTGTTTGCCAGTCTACACGTGGAGTGGGAGAGACGAAGTAGGCGGTGAACTTTTCTCGAACTAGCAACGCTGTACCTGAAAACGAACCACCGTCGCCTTTCATACTTTACAGTGCGACNCGGTGAACTTTTCTCGAACTAGCAACGCTGTACCTGAAAACGAACCACCGTCGCCTTTCATACTTTACAGTGCGACGCACTCTGTTTCATTTTCATGTAGGTCTGCAATTAACCAACATTCGTCTCGCAAAAAATTGTGAAGACAGCACGTTGCAGAAACAACCTTGTCTAGATGTTCGGAGGTTATTTGTAACTTCCGCTGGTAAAAGTAAACCTCTTAACACAAATTCCGAAAGTTTCTTCAGACATGTTCCTCGCTCGGCTCAACCTGTAGTTGAACATATTTTCCTCATCTTGTTCCGCACCCTCTTTGCTAGGATAGGGCCTCATAATATGTCTGTGAAGAGGAAATGCCTCATCATATGTCTGTAAAGAGGAAATACCTCATCACCTGCTATAACATGAGGCATAGGTAGGTGAGTTCCAGGAAGTGGCTTGTCATCAGGAAAATCCAGCTAATTTCTGAGTAATCGTTTACCAAATGCACTGTTTGCAAAAATACCTCCGTCGCTGTTCTTTCCATATGCTCCTACATCAATCATAATGAACTTATAATTAGCATCTACAAGAGCAAGAAGAACAATACTGANTTCTTTCCATATGCTCCTACATCAATCATAATGAACTTATAATTAGCATCTACAAGAGCAAGAAGAACAATACTGGCATGCTCGTCAAATACTACATGCTTGCCGTCTATGGTCCCGACGTAATTCGGGAAATTCTACTTCACTTTAAATTCTTCTTCGATTTCTTCCCACCTCGCTTTATCTGGCTGAGGCATGACTATAGGTCCAAGAAATTCCCAGATTGCGTCACAATCATCATAAACTATATTTATTGCTGTCGTCTCACCCAGTCTGTAACTAAATTATATCGTTCTAAATGAATCTCCTGTCGCAAAGAACCTGAAACAAGCAAATGTATTCATTATGGTATTATCTCAGAAGGTAGCGATGAGCAAGTCTATAAATCGCCCTGCTTGAAGTAAGCAGTTATAATTGTTGTTGTCTGTAATATTTTTCACAGTTCAAACTATTTTTAAATATTATTTATTTACTTCATGTAGTTTCTTAAATATTATTATCTGGTATTTGTATCAGGTAGGAATGATTAAGACTTTATACATAAGTATAACATGTATGTAATAAATCCCTCATAGTTACTTTACTTGATTCAACACTTTATTCCATAAAACAAGAATGTTTTTTCTCTTCTTTTTTTAGGAGAAGAATGCGAGAAGAGATGGACGTCTCTCAGAGAGTGTTTCCGAAAGTCTCTGGCAAGTAGAGAAACCAAAAGTGGTCAGGCTGCTGCCAAAACTAAATCGTGGCGCCTTCCTGCGCAAATGGAGTTCGTCAAGCCGTTCATACTCAAACAAAGACAGCGTACTACAAACTTCGATCAACCGGACGACCCATCAAAGCCTACGTCTACCCCAGGCGAGGTTGATGACGTCATGCAAGACAACTGCGGCAACACTTCACCGACATGTGGCCAGCAAGCGGGTTTTAGCAGACTGAAAATATCGGCGACAAAACTTATACAGTCAGCCGCTGTACTTCGAGAGTACATATCTTACAAGAAAGAGAGACACTCCAACTACCACACAAAAGCAGATCACCTCACAAAATATTTCCAAAGCATTGAGAAAACAATGCGAACATTCCCCGCACATCTTCAAATCAAAGTAAAAAGTCAGATTTCACAGATTTTCCATGCAACGGAATTGGAAGCAATGAACCAACCTAATCCACCCTGTACTTCCCAGTGTGCTGATGTTTTTGTTTTTTCTCAAGCTACTTCACTAGGAGTTGGTGCTTCATTGCTTTCTTTACCTACTTCGCAAGCTGTTGGTTCTCCACGGCTTTCTCAACATCTACATACTCGCCAACAGCCATATCCATATCAGCCGCAGCCAGACATTACCGCCTCACAGAAACCTAACAAACCTCAATCCCAAAATCCATCTTCTTTGGTTTCCAATACTATACCCGACTCGTTTTCTGGTCAAATTAGTACGCCTGCTTCACATTTCCCGATTGAACGAACTCAAGACCCTTAGGTACGACATATAGATTCTCTGTTACAACAATGACATTTGTTAATATGTAAAATTATATTATTTATATCTAAATAAATAAAACATTACATAATATAAATAAACTTTTTTTTTTACCTGAGACAAACAGCAAACCTTTCTTCACATGGTACATCACGACGAAATCGTGTATTCTGACGCTCAATCACAGGTTTCAATAAATTCAGTAACTCGTATAATTTCTCTTGAGTCATCCAAAATCACTGCAAAAACTTTTTCCTGTCCTTTAGTAAATCAGGGAATAAGTCACGGAACTCTCCTTAGATATCTCTCTTCTTATTAATGCAAAGTTCTTTCTCCGAGTTACTTGTACTAGAATCCATTTCCTGCAGCACAAACTAATACTACAGGTTCCAGACTCGGCAACAGACTGATCCAAATCATGGCCCTAGAGCTTCACCTCAGCCTACTGCCGCGTCTCGCAGCGTCTCGATGTGCGTACTGTACTACCTGCCCGCCGCCGAGACGGCACGCCGCGCCGCGTCCAAGTGTGCGACAAGTTTAACACGTCGGGAAGAAAATGACAAATAGAACACAACAAATCGTATTTGTGCACTGGACTGAAAATTTAAAATAAAGACGAATACTGTACTTCCAACAGCACTACCTGAAAAAAAAACTAAATATAGTACAAAACGTTTACTTTATAAATAATATAAAAAAAAATCAGTTTAATTATATTTTACATAAAATCTTTTTCTTACCAGCCATTTACATAACATGACTATTTTCTGTCCGTTTTAAATTAATATTGGTTATAAATAAATGTTATTTTACAGGAAAAAAAGCAAAAGTCAAAAAATTTATTTAACCAAAAAGGTACTTCAATAAAATTAACAGAAGTATAAAACGCCAGTAAAAATATGATATACTAAGAAAATAACCGTACCTGTCATACGTGGGAGTGATTTTTCAAAGGTTTGATTCAGAAAATGTGAATATACCTGCACGGACTATATCTCTGCGCGACGAACACGCCCAACATCCGTGTGGGAAGCAACCGACCTCACGGTTTAGGCAATAAAAATATACTAAAAGGCGCGTTCAAAAATCAAGTACCGTTTGCATGTATCTCCAGCATATCTGACGATACGGCCGCGCTTGCGCAGTTACTTCCTTCCACTGAAGAATGGCGTAGCCTAGCCATTTATTTTATGTTCACCTTCACGTTGTTACGTTCTAGATCTATACACGTCAATTATCATATTGTTACGCGCGGTTTGAGTTACCGACCAGTAGCAGGTGAAAATCCCATGCAGAGACTCAAAATATCCCATGTCACTACCGAATTTCCCACAAAATTACTATTAGGGCCACGAGTTTGTGAGAAGCACTTTCTCAGTGCCTCGTAGATTTGTTAGGAATTATTTTGGCGGCATAAACACAATTCGTATATCATACATATTATTTTTAATTTTTTCTCAAGATGTTAATTAAAAATTGGTTTTTAAAAAATAAATGTAAATAATTCTTCCTAAGCAACACTTCAGTTTAAAGATATTTGCATTATCTTCGTGGTTCCTTAATTTGAAGCATTTTCACGATAAAATTCCCTTTTTCCCTTTTAAAAATCTTAATGCTCAAAAATCCCACGAGTTGGCAACGCTGCGCGGACTATCTGCTCTCCCCATAGAGTAAATATAGACTAGAGTGATTTTGAGCTTCTGCGCACATAGAGTAAATATATACTCTATGTCTGCGCATGAGGCAAGGATTGACGTCGCGATTTCAGAGGTTTTGCCTATACTTGCAATGTTGAACTTTATGCTATAATTGACGTAATTAAAGTGTTTTTGTTAGTTAATGCACTTGATTGTAAAGTTGGAAGACATTCCGTATGGATACCGCTTCAGTTTGCGTTTATTTCAGTATTGGTGGCCGCTGTTATGCATGGAAACCGAAGTTCATTTTATGTAAAATAAATTATGTAATAATATTTTCCACTTTATTTCAGTTCTACAAACAATGTGTATCAGCCGAAATACAGAAACGAAATACCAGAAAGCTGTGGAATGATCTTAGTCATTTTACGGTAAAAACAGCGGAACAATACACAATACCACCATTCTTACAATATCAACGACTATTTTGTCAATTCCACCCAAATCTTATAGCAAACAGCCGTGGACGTAGGCATAACTAAAGAGCACGGTATAAGCCCAAACACACGTCTCTTTTTTTCAAGCCTGTATCAGAGACCAACGTTTATAAAATAATTAAGTCAGTACGCACGCAGGCAATAGGAACAGACGTCATTGACATAAATATGGTAAAACTCTGTACGTCCTTCTGTGTTCCTGCTATAAGGAATATAATAATTACGTAAGTGCTCAGCATTCCCGGAAATATGGAAACTATCAAAAATAAAACCCATGGCGAAGATAAGACATCCAGCAGAATATAAGTAGCTCAAACCGATTAACATTCTACCCCTCATTTCAAAATTCCTTGAAAAAGTGTAACGTTGCGGATATTCAGGGGTTATATTTACCGTTAGTCATATATATTATAATTATAAATGATGACAGAGTATTTGCTTATGTTAATAATTCATCTAATATAATTTCCAAATTTAGTTTTATTATAGGAGTTAAACAAAATACAGTATAATCTTTGGTTATTTTAATAGTTTATTGACATGGAGATCATGTGTAAGTATATTTAATTTGTTTCTAGACGATATTCAGTATTACAATTTTGTTTGTTATTATTCGTTCCTTATAGGAAGTATTGAAGGTTTATTAAATAAATGCACGAAAGAAAATATACTAGTTGTCTCTCGTCTCGCCATCGTTGGCTGGTGGAGAGATGTGGCGTGGTCAAACGACAGCCAATAGGAGGGCAGGTGATAACATAAGTAACAAAAAAATAAAATCGAACTTAAATTTTTTTTAACAGAAAGAATACCACCGCCGGCAAGGATGAACGCATGCGTGATTTATAATCATAATAAGTAAAATTAATTAAAAGGATATAATTACTGCAAGATGTTTTAAAGTTCAATCATTAATAGTTGTAAACTAGTGATAATGATTAATTTTTGTTATGTGAGAAGATGAAAGAATAATTTGTTTAATTTATGTGAGAAGGCAAACGAGAGAATTAAAAAGGGAAAACAACATTTGCTCTTCTGATTTTAATTGAAATGTTACAAAAGTAATCCACGCACAGTTATCAGAATATTTAAATGCTAACAATTTGTATTATGAAAAACAGTCGGGTTTCCGTCCTCATCACAGTACAAGCAACACGCTTCTGGATATATCTGGTACCTTATACACGGCCATGGATAACCTTTCTTATATTATTAGACTTCTCGAAAGCATTCGACACCACAAATAATAAAAGGTTATTGGATAAATAAAACCGTATAGGCTTATCCATAAGTGCTGTAAAATAGTGCTCAGAAGCTAAATTAATAAAGGCTCGAGTGCCTCAGGGATCTATATTAGGACCGATCCTATTTTCGATTGATATACGTGATCTTCCACTGTGCCTAAGTTATTTAAAATGTCACCAATATGCAGACGGCAACACAACTGTATAGCTTGTCGTGTAACGCCTTTTGAGTAGAAGCCTCGCTGACCCCCTTCGCAAGCGCCTACCAGTTGACACGTGTCACGAGGCAGGTGAACAGCCAGAACGGACCGCAGTTACACGTGTCAAGGTTGTGCCGAGTAAGAGCTGGCATATCGCCGGAGCACCCGGATAGTGCTATGTACATACGTAGGAGCGGAAGAAATCGCAGAGCCAAACAAGAGCACCTCTAACAAGCCCGTGAGATCAGTTGAGCGCCGAGATATCACAAAATAATCATGTGTATTTCGCAGGAAATCAGAAAACACGCACCGCGGAGAAATAGCTGACAGAGTAAGCTAGGGGCAAGGTGCCACCTTCCCCCCGCCCCCCCAACCTTCAGGAACCAGGGCACGTTTTGTGAAAGGCATTGTTCTGTTTTCATCCCACCACCCCCTCCCCCAACAAGGCGACACGTGCCGACAATTAGGGAAGGAAGCTAGGGAGTATATAAGCTTCCTTTCGGGGAATGTGGGGGACAGTTCATTATCACCGCGCCGAGGGAAGAGTTGCGTCAAGGAATCGCGAGAAGGCATGAGCACGAGTCCGAATGGCACTCCAGTGAGACGACACCAAATTCGGGCCTTTTTCCAAGGCCTACCACTTCGCTGGAGCTCATCCCCAGATAACAGCTTACCAGCACCCACAGCAGAGTTAAGTATACAGTCGCCATCCAGAAAAGCCCCCCTCCACCCCGAAGTCGTACACAGTTAATACGAGTAGCCAGAATAGAGTACCACACCTCGGAAGTGTTGCTGTATGTTGTTTTTTGTTCAAACTCGAGACAATATATTCGTCCTTCAAAATGAAACAGCAAAAGACTACCTTATAGAAAACCCCTCAACCTACTAGGCACCTTATAGTCTATGCCTGGAGGAATTAACTACGACCCTATAAACCACCCATATTCCATAGGTGGGGAATAGCATCAAGCTCATGTTCGCCAAATGAATTACTTTCTACCGTAGAAAAAATAAACGAAGATCTGGAGAGAATTAACACATGGTGTGGTGAAAACAGCCTTAAAATTAACACGGGAAAAAGCTCCTACATGAAAATTGGCACATGCAGCCCGCAATTAAGATAAATAGTGAGACAATCCCTGAAGTCACTACAGCCAAAAGCTTAGGTGTTAAATTAGATACGAATCTAAACTGGGCGAAACAAATATCAGGGAAGGTTCAAACAGGATGGTATCGTCTAAAGTACCTTCATAATTTTAAAAACATCTTCCGACGAGCTTAAAAATTAAGGTCTGCGACAACTTGATTTTTTCCCCCTTTAAATAATTGCTCAGGTTTGATTACAGAAGCTTCAGAACGCATGCCTTCAATATGCATACAATGTAAAAAAAAATAAGGGAGCACATAGCTGGGTACTTGCAACGCTCTGGCTGGCGGGATGTGGAAAACAGAAGACGGCACCAACTCGCCATGCTGGTCGCAAAAATCGCTAAACAAAAACAACCAATATACTTATTTAACAAATTAATACAGCTTGCAAACAACCACGAACACTTCACGTGTCACGAAAACAGCCTAAGAGTCCCTGCACGTGGTACTACTATTTTCCGGAAATCATTCTCTTATCTTGCAAGCAAACTGTGGAATGATTCACCGCTAGAAATTAATTCGCAAGAAAACAAACACAAGTCCACTGTAAGTACATAGTGTTTGCTAATTGTATTTATGATGAAACTATACGGAAATACTAAATGTGAAATTGTCCACAAAACGATTAAATGTTTGTATTGTTAACAGTCAAGAATGTCTATAACATGTTCTCCGGTTCTATTATTCCTTTATTTCTTTGAGACGATGTAAATGACGGATGTACACAATAGTTAAGTTATGTAATGTTAGTAGTATAAGAATAATTTAGTTTCAATTAGTAGTATTATATGTATATATGTGTGTTTCAATTTTAAATAATGCTTTTACTTTCTAAGCTGAAGTCTTATCTGAACTGTTGCAAACCGGTCTACGGCTGAACTATGCGTGGGCAAACAAGTATATAAATAAAGGATCACATGTTGTGCTGTAGATTATATAGAAAGGCATGTTAAAGGCGGGAAAGTAACATTTCACAAGTAAGTAGCAAGTAAAAATTAAGATTTTATATCGGCGAACCTTTATAATTTCCGGGACTGTAAATGAATTTTGTGAGTGAAACTCGTTCGATGAGACACGAACATCAATGCAGAAGCATGCCGTCAAACTTGAAAGATGTCAACGGCGCGCGATACACGACGAAAGGCTGGCCTACCGAGTTCCAGCGCTGTGATGCTGTCTGCCAAACGAGTTGCTGGACATTTCGATGAGAATTCATTAAACCCCTCCACCCCTTAATCCTGATCTACCACCGAGCGATCACAGTCTCTTTACGAACCTCGAGGAATTTCTTGGTGGCCACAAGTTCGGCGGTGGTGATGAAAGGATAACGTCCACAAATAGCTCAGTTAACGGGAGCCAGAGTTCTATTACGAGGGTATCACCACATTAGTGCCAACAAGTAAGTGCCTCTATCTGCTCGGGGAATTTTGTCGAAATATTGATTAAAGTAGTGTAGGCAAAGTAATTGTAGCCAAAATGTATTTACTTTTCAGACGCACCTCGTACGTATCATAGTGATGCTTTTTATAACTTTTTTTGTTTCATCTAACTTG
>NQII01004162.1:122700-206832 GCA_002778355.1 Clitarchus hookeri
TTCCCAAGGTTATGGTTACCGGTTCAAAATCTAAGTTACCGACATCCAATATGGAGGACAAGATGGCCGCCAGCAGACCGGAATGACAGAAAATGAACAGCTCCACCATTCTAACCTTATGGGCCTCTTTTAAAATACATTGCGCCAAACTCATCATAATAATTTTACTACTGTACGTACGTAAGTCGGCATGTATGCAAGAAATAAATACGATATAGGCTGTTCACAGTACAGTGTACACTTTTGAGGCCCTAGTTACTTTTTTCCTTTCAGCCACTTTTTAACCTTTAACCACCTTTTTTAAATAAATATTGCCATGTGAGTAATAAACACAGTGTTGATATTCCACCGCACTCTAAATTTAACGCCAAAGGCTAAAATAAAATATATTTATTGGCTATTATTCTAAATGAGAGGGCTTTCAGAAGTACTCACTTCACCGTGAATAGCCTATACTTAATCTGATTTCCCACTTTATTTACAACACAAATTCGAGCTACTTCCCTCTCAACGTATTTCCGCCATGGGTGTAATGACAGATTTTTGCTTGATCTCTTTTCCGCGTGGTCAAGGGCAATTGATATGCCTTGCCCCTCGTCACGCACCGTGTCGTGAAGTAATGGATTTTCATAAGCGGCAAACACTGGTTCCCCTGGATGTGTATACCTTGCAACATAGTGTGTGTGTGTGGTCGCGCGCGCTCGCCAAGTTCGTGATGTCAATCCAGCTGCAGTAGCCGTCTCATTTTACAACATTACATACAGTGCTTTGCTTACAAACAATGTTCCGTAGAGTTAATAGCCTGTTTTTGCTGATATAACTAGATTTTAAAAATACTAATTTAACGTATTTGTGTAACAAAGTAAAACTTGAATTCTTTACCATTATTTTTGCTGTGAAAGTCTTGACAAATTTGTTGGAGTCAGGTTGTTATCTCAAAAAAAACACAAGAATAGTAGGTATCGGTATTTCCCGCGTGTTGAAGCTGAGAGGACCAATAACCTTACAGGAGTCGGCCACCCGGCCACGGGTCAAGCTGCGACAAAAGATGACCGAGAAGTAGGTTCCTATATCGACCAGGCCGGTAAATAGGCACTTCGCGGACGACGCACAGCATTACTCCCCTCTCCCCAGGCCACAACCTAATCAACTCTTCGTTGGTGGCCAGAACTACGCCGTATTTTCAGGTGTACGCGGTTGGCGTTAACTGTCTGTATCTACTTCCCGCGCTTCCCCCCAATAAATCGTTCAACTGTAGCAGTGAGTGGGGAACTATAGACTATTTACGGTAAAGTTAGCATTTTTTGAAGCCCTCTCATTTGGATTAATAGTTAATGAAAGTACTTTATTGTAGCCTTTGACCTTAACTTTCAAATCCGGTGAAATATACACACTGTGTTTATTCCTTACATGGCAATATTTATTTTAAAAAGTGGGGAAGTATAAGAAATGGCTGATAGCAAAAAAGCAAATTGGGCTTCAAAACTGCTCACTTTACAGTGAGCCGCCTTTACCTGCAATAAGGGATGTTTCACTCACTCTCGGTCCTTGATGTCCCCTTACCTACAGTGGTGGAGAAACTTTTTCGAGTGGGGAGCAGATCCAGATCCCAAGTTCGTGTTGCGGGCCACACTATAGCCAATTTTTATTGTGAGTGAGGTAACAGATCCGAAACACTCGTTTCCTGGGACGATTGTTTACGGCACGCCTTTACAGGTTTACTATGAAGAATAATTTCCAGGTCCAAGTAATGTGTCAGATTTTTATTATAAATTTCCAAAAAAAAATATATTGACGTACAGTATTATTACACCTGAAAAATATTACAGAAAACTCGTATCATACAAGGACTATAGACACAATACCACAGACTATACTTGACACGTCTGTGCAAACCAATTATCACAAATAGCTATAAACATTTTATTAAAAACTGACAGTGCCACTCTTGGAATTTTCTGCTCAACCAAATGTTGGTGGTCTGTTCGCATTATAAGTTTTGTCACAGAGTAACAACCTATTACTAGGGACCTGAAAAATTCGCGGATTCATTTTGGTACAAGCTAGAATTCAAAACACGTATGTTTATATAACTTCAGCTATTGGACCACGCGGTGTTTGACACCTTCTGGGGAACGCTAGCCCAATCATCGCCTTCCACTGAGACAGCAGACAACCAATGTGCAGTTGACATCGACACATTTGTACATAAGACCGTAGAGTTCAGCGTGCAGGTCGTTGAACTCGCGAATTTTTCAGGTCCCTACCTATTACTTTGTATCCGATACACACTTGCATCAAGTACTGTAAACGAGTACACTGCCGAAGTATAAGATACATTTAGTATCAGTTTAACATTCACCACCAAGGGCCCATTCCACAAAACTACAAGTTTACAAGTTGCAGTCAATGGACTTGTAGCTCATGAGTAGTAAAAAATTTCTGTTTCACAAAACTACAAGCATCTACTAGTAACTACAAATCCATTTTTACAAGTTACGAGTGAATTTTTGAATATTTACAAGTATTTCGGTTTCACGAATCTAAGAATCTGCCCTAAACCCTTGTAAAAAATATCATTTTCTTACAAGAATGGACAGATGAGTCGAAATTTCTACAGGTTATTTATAATGGCTTGTTTGGCGTCTAATTCAATATAAATCGAATTTCTCATACTTTGTTTTTGTGAATTATAAACAAAAATGTTTAGTAGCGATTCGTAAGAAGATTAAACAGGCATATAATGAACTTGGGTTATCAGAGACGTCGATGAACATTTAGGTTAAGAGCGGATATGTAGTTCGTTTTGTGTGCATATAATGGCTTCACTAACAGCTGATAAACCCCGGTTACAATTATATTATTATTTATATTTCCAGTTTATGTTAATGGTAAATCCATTTCATTATCGACAGATAAGTATGATGCAAAAAAAATATATAAACTTTTACATAAATGTGTGTCTCAATCATAACAGCTAAAACTATTGTAGTTATATAATTTTTTGTTGCATGTAACATAAAGAAACGCTAATGTTGTAGCAAAATAGTATTTTTTTCAAGTGTGACTCAAATGTATTCCTTTGTAGGTTACATCTCTTTCCCGAATTATAAGGCCAAAAGCCATCNTATTATTTATATTTCCAGTTTATGTTAATGGTAAATCCATTTCATTATCGACAGATAAGTATGATGCAAAAAAAAAATATAAACTTTTACATAAATGTGTGTCTCAATCATAACAGCTAAAACTATTGTAGTTATATTATTTTTTGTTGCATGTAACATAAAGAAACGCTAATGTTGTAGCAAAATAGTATTTTTTTCAATTCTTACCAATGTAATTTTTTTTTTTCAAGTGTGACTCAAATGTATTCCTTTGTAGGTTACATCTCTTTCCCGAATTATAAGGCCAAAAGCCATCGCAGTGTCTCGAGTATTCTCCCATTCGCAGCATGTGAGACGCCCCTGACCGCGCTAGACCGTGCTGCTGTTATGGAATCGCCACGAATCATCGGGTGCATTCGGTGAGCATTCCTGCAGCTCCACGTTATTCAGCCGCACCGCTGAAAGACAGCGCTAGTGCAGCGATTGCAGAGGGAAAAAAAAATACTTGATGCATCTCCGCTGCACGCAGATAACAAACAAACACTAAATGATGTGCTTTAATGGTTTCAGGCATAAAGTAAATATTACGCTGTCGTACGTGAGACGTTCGCTAAGAATGCGAATGAAATATGGCAAATGTTCTGTGCTGTCACCGACTCATGCAATTTTTGAACTTATTATTTGTAGACATAAAATTCACATCTGGAAACATTCAAACATTTTTTTTGCTTTCAGTATTATAAAACCGCATAGCAGAACGTAAACAAGCATACACCGTACTGTGGATATTGTCGCTAACAGCGGTTTGTTTGGCAGAACCCACAGAGCTAGATGGCAGCGCTGCAGCAGCACCTTGACGGCCGAACACGCCTATCGTGCAACAACACATGATTCACGATACCCCATGACATTGTTCTAACAATCATCGAATCGATGCCTCGGGTTCAGCAACGCAACGCCCAATATGGAGGTCCTACAACTTAAGGTGGCCGCCTGGTTGAAGGAGTGTTGCACGTCTGAGGTCTAAAAGCGCGGGAGCGATAGGGGCAACCGAGACATGAGCACCAACTCTCTCGTCGCCTCTACGCGCATAGCACTGAACTGGCGTGCAGTCTTGCCGTCGATAACGCGCCTCTATGAACCTTTCAGCGGAGACCCTGCTACCATGTTATCACGTAATATTAGAAATAAAGGTTTGATGCACGTCCTAATTCCTTTTGTAATGTTTTGTACCGGAATGTTCGTACCTAAAAATGACCGTGAAAACACCCGTTTGCGCCATTTTCAGTATCACAAAAACATGCTTTCGAGAGAAATGGAGGAACTTAAAAACGTATACAGACGCGAACGTTTCTTAAATTATATTCGTAAGCAGACCTCAGTCTGACACGTTGGGCGGTTTTTTTAATAAAACGTTTTCTGCTGGAGCTCTGCACACCGTTCGGCGGCCCACCTTAATGATCATACTGCATTTTAGGCTACTAGAGTATTGTCTGTATGTGAACATTAAATAGTTATTTCCGCCTCTATTTGGTTATCTATGGGTGCAGTTTGGTCGTTTTTAAAATTCCTTTACGGTGTGGCATTTTTTCTATCAGGCAGTCAGCTAATCTTGCTTTTGTATGTATTTTATGTCATAGTATCAGCCATACTATAAAGTTGTGCATGGTCGCATTTCCATAACAATTTTTAATTTAGCCAGTTCCAGCATAATTGGCAGAGAATTATAAAAATAGAAAAGTCTAATGCTTAAGTTTTTGTCAAATTAAATTGGTTTCCCTTTCTTATATATGCATTACACTAAGAAATGGTGCAACCGTATCATACTCACGTCCTTAGTAATTCCACACTGTCACTTCATCGATGCACGCGTGCTTGTCAGTATGTTCACGGAAATTTTAAAGTTTTGTTTGTAATGATGTGACGTGGACTGGGGTGAAATATGCAGGCAAAACTTTCGAAAGTGCTTGCTTAAGGCCATTTCCCACAATCAAATATTTATTAAATTCAATTACTTGAATTCAATTTATTGAACTAAAAAGTCACTTCATTAAGCTTTCAAGTCTACACATGAAAATTTATCACAATTTTTTTTAATGAAACCAGTTTAAAAAATACCATAAGTAATAATTTAGAAATATCTACGACTCATGCATAACACGTAAATAGCTGGTTACCCCCAACCAATTTTCTTAATTTTATTAGACATTTCCTTTAAAAAAAAAAAAAGTCATTATTTTGTAAAAAAAATTTACATGTACGCAAACAACTCTATTATTATTATATTACTTCAATTAATACTGTCAGAAAATCTGCGATAAAACGATTGAAATGTTTGATTCAAAAAAATATAGAACATGTTCTAAACGAAAATCTTGAAGGAAAACGAGGCATTCAAGAAATTGAAAGAAAAAATGGCAGCGATTAACGACGTTTCTATGACGTCATATAGCATTCAATTAATTGAATTAGGTAATTTGACGAAAAATTCGATCTTGTGAAAGGGCCTTTAATTGCGAACTACGTTCAACAAAGGACGAAAATGATAAACAAAGGCGTAAGCAAAACGCATGGTCTCGGCATACTTGCCAAANAAGGCCATTTCCCACAATCAAATATTTATTAAATTCAATTACTTGAATTCAATTTATTGAACTAAAAAGTCACTTAATTTGCCTTTCAATTGAATTGCATTCATTAAGCTTTCAAGTCTACACATTAAAATGTATCACAATTTTTTTTAATGAAACCAGTTTTAAAAATATCATAAGTAATAATTTAGAAACATCTACGACTCATGCATGACACGTAAATAACTGGTTAACCACAACCAATTTTCTTCATTTTATTAGACATTTCCTTTAAAAAAAAAAAAAAAAAAAGTGTCATTATTTTGTAAAAAAAATTTACATGTGCGCAAACAACTCTATTATTATGATATTACTTCAATTAATACTGTCAGAAAATCTGCGATAAAACGATTTAAATGTTTGATTTAAAAAAATATAGAACATGTTCTAAACGAAAATCTTGAAGGAAAACGAGGCATTCAAGAAATTGAAAGAAAAAATGGCAGCGATTAACGACGTTTCTATGACGTCATATAGCATTCAATTAATTGAATTCAATAAAAGTTGTAGGTAATTGACGAAAAATTCGATCGTGTGAAAGGGCCTTTAACTGTGAACTACGTTCAACAAAGGACGAAAATGATAAACAAAGGCGTAAGCAAAACGCATGGTCTCGGCATACTTGCCAAANGAACTACGTTCAACAAAGGACGAAAATGATAAACAAAGGCGTAAGCAAAACGCATGGTCTCGGCATACTTGCCAAATGAGACGTCAAGGATTCCAGTCTATCCTCGAGTGTAATTTCAGATGCACGTAAGCCTTACGGCTGAGAATCTTTCAGAGCGGCATGTGTCTTGGTGAAGGAAGGGCGAAGGACTGGCCTAAAGAGTAGATGGACCCGAGATTTGTTTGTTTACGTTCAAGGCACAGCGATAAGGACGACAATAACACGCGCACCCAGCGCCCCATCGCCTGTACGCGCAAGAAGCTGAACTGGTGCGGCGTGCAGTGCTTCCGTCGTCACGCTTTCCCCTGCAAATTAGATCTGTAGCCGCGTGACTTTATTACGTGCCATAACAGTCCATAGATTAAATTACGACTGTGCAGTTTTACTTTTCTCCTACCTCTTAAGAAAACTTCGCAGGCAAGCTCTAAAAATTCAATTTGTTTCACTATTTTCACGATTTTTTTTCTTTGCTAGACTACATTTACTATGGTAAAAACGAAAACGTACGGGTTTAGATGATTTTTTTTTATATTTTCTGGCAAGAAGTCGTATATCCAGGATATTTATTTACTGAGATAAACGTAAACTCGCAAACAACGAACCTACAGAAAAAATATGCCCGGACTACTAACTCTTAAATAAATACACGACAGGTAAACGCTTTCGGAGTCATGTATGAGCGACCGGAAAGCCTAAAACTCATTGCAGATAAATTCTGGGTTTGTGCAAATGAGGCCAGGCGGGACTACTACAAAAGCTAACACAATGTGATCAAAAATAATTTTAAGCCCAAAATGCTTTGGCAATGGCAGATGATCCACATTTTCGAGATACTAACTCAGGCTGCGTCAGTGGGTGCATTTACAGCTTGATTTCACTTTTAAGAGGCCCGCGTCTAAAGGCCGTATTACACGAAGCAGGTTGCAGCGCTGCTTTGTGACGTAGTTTTGTAGTGCTGCAAGATGATCGTGTAATAGGCCTAACTGACCAGTGCGCGTATTTGAAAGACCCAGTAACCTTGCAGGGAGTAAATCAAAAGTGTTTGATATTTTATGATCGGACGTCTGCTTTCCACGTAGTGTTCTGTCGTGTGATCGGCTTTCTACGCTTCCAACTTCACGATTGTCGCACCGCGCATGCGCAAGCCAGGCTCGACGAACCACTGGATCGCGAGTTTCTCAGTCTGCGTGAGCAACGTTTGTATTTTGATACTGTTCCCAGGCGTGATGTGGTGCATTACGGCAGACTTACGGAACTAGAGCAAACAATTTTTAGTGGAAGTGATTTAACTGTACCAAACAAAGCCGTGTCTGTGTAAAATTAAAATTAATGAATACCAGGATCGTTTTTAGACAGAGAATACTTGGGAAAAACCATACAATTCCTTCCTCCTCCACTGAACTGCGAGATGACCAATCGTCAGAAGGCAGTGCTCTCAGTTTGGCAGTCCACAGCGCTGCAACCTGCTATGACGCTGGAAGCGCGAGAGAGATAAGAACAACGCTACGCGCATCAAGTGCACCATAGCCTCTACGCACAAGGCTACGTGTACATAAGAGATTTTAAGCGGCGCTCCTATAAATTTATTGGTGTAAAGTATGTAGCAAGGTTCAAAACAGGCTCCTAGCGTAGTTTCGCTCTTGTCAGGACAGTACGTTTCAAGATACCGCAGTCTGTAGAGGCCGTTTTAAACGATGTTGGAAGGCTCCAAAATAATAATTATATAACGCGTGATATTTTTTAAGTACCATTCCGTCTTCGCGTGGAGAATTTTTACTTTTCGCAGGTAAACGTATTGTGGGAATGTTTAACAGTTTCATTATAAAAACCGTATTTCAAACATACTGCAAAGCAGCAGACTCGAGTTGCCGCCAACACGGTTCAGCACGGGGTACGTCCGAAACCTGCTGCGTGGTGGAGGCTGATCTTCGCATGCTGACCCGCGTGATACACGACCGTGCCAACACTGCATACCTCGCACAGTTACTCGGGCCGTACATTCACCCTACAATTCTCTTCGCAACTGGAAACTACACGACTTTCAGTACTCACTTACTGTGAAAACACCAGACGACTTTGTACGACTGGCAGAACCACCCTCACTAAATGAAATTCTCATTTTTGCATTTCTTGTTCTGATTTTCAGTACCGACTTTCGCGTAACCCGTTCATTTATCACATTTCTCGTGCGGTCAGCAGTTGAAGGAATTGTATGTATGAATGCAGTGCAGAGAACTGAAGATAAGTAAATTGGGGTTTTACGCGATACGGGTTTTCCAGACAAATGAGGACAATGCAAGCTGCTACCAACTTGGCAACTGACTTGGTGTTAAAATTTCGAGTCATGCCCTAGATTCTTCCTTATGTCAAGAGAAGCATATTTCTTTCTCGGGTCGTTCAAGTCAATAAATAACTCGTCTTCGGCATCAAACCAAGTGTAGTTTTTTATAAGTCGCGGAACAACACTTGTAAAAATTTAATACGAAGTTAGGCACTCGGGTAATTATTCTGAGAATTTGGGAGTAACAGGAGTAAAACGAAGTTTTGCCCCGAGCGAGCGCGTATATTTAAAACATTTCGAAACGCATCCTTGTGCTAGCTGCCGTAGTTGAACCGCGAGCCACAACAATCCCATACCACGGCGATGATGGGCCATCGACCTCCGAGCATGCTATCGAGCAAGTGCTATAATAAGAAAAGTCCCCGAAATGTACGAGGACGAAGATGGTACGAGCGTAGGATCGCGCGGACAGCCTTCGCATTCCTCCCCCACCGGGAGTCGCGTCTCACGAAGGTCCTCCCACAGGGGCAATAATAATACATCCCGAGGGCCTCGCGTGTGTGTCGCAGGCACCCCTGCCCTCCCCGGCGNTCCTCCCACAGGGGCAATAATAATACATCCCGAGGGCCTCGCGTGTGTGTCGCAGGCACCCCTGCCCTCCCCGGCACAGGCCAGCTTTCTATCTGATCACGTGAAGGCCATCAGTCAGCCCGACCCCGCGGTATTCCCGTATGCATAACGTCCGCAGTAACTATACCAGCCACTTACGTCACGCTGTTCGTATGTCCCCTTCGGCTTTCGTCAACTCGCAGTTTACGCAACTGTGCTGTGCCTATGCCGCACAAATTTGTNTATGTCCCCTTCGGCTTTCGTCAACTCGCAGTTTACGCAACTGTGCTGTGCCTATGCCGCACAAATTTGTATAGTACTGGTTATACATCATTTTTTCCCTCATTAAGGAGGCCGTCTAATGTTTACAAACACTAAAAAAAGAGATAGTTAATACACGTTTCAAAATTATGACTGACGAAGTTTGATGAAAACAAATACAAGGTCATACAGCATTAGGTTATTAATCTAGACAGTATCAAGTCACTACACGTAATAGTACAATAATTGGCAATGCAAAATCGAGTCTGATAATATTACACAGTGCATGGCACAATGTACATTTTAAAAAAAATCGTGTTGGCCCATTAATTGTAGTCACACGCCAACTATGCATCAGCTAATCGGGATCACAACTGCACTCCCTTTCGCTGAACTTGGCACCACGGTGGCGTGGTCTTATCAGCGCTCGCATGTCACAGGGCACGGCACAAAATGCAACATGCAAGCGATCTATATTTGCGCGGGCTCTGTTAAAATTAGCGCCAACTTAAAATAAAACCATTGGCACAGCATTGCGTGATGTGAAATACAGCCCATTCCATATACTACATGCAATCTTATATGAAAACCGAATTTATGCTTTGAAAAAACTGTTAGACAACGGGTGACATTTGATTGGGAACAAAAGGAAATTGTTCCACCATTATCACTGATATCCAGAAATTGCACTAACTTAACCTCGCCTATTTGAGAGTACGTGGGAAATGAATGCTAAACATGTTGACTGAAGACTACACGGTTTACAGAAGCAACGTTCCAGCGGTAATTGTTCCTTGCATGCTAGGGAAATTCACGTCCTAGAAATGGGTGCTCTAATAATGGAGAGACAATTTACAACGTGGTTTGAGTAGAAATACGTTTTGTGAATTTGATTTTATGATCTGAATGCGCACTTCCCAACGAAATCCACATGTAAAAGGTAAATGTTTATTGTGAGCAAGCGGAAAGTGTGAAAAACGCGAGGGAATTTTGCAGAAAGTTCGCCAACGGGAGAGAGACTTTGCAATAAGCATTGCGGCAGCAGACCAGTCACCGCAACTATCGCTGCCAGAACCGCAAGATTGTCAAAGTGATTCAGGAGGATCGACGACGGAAAATATGAGACATCGCTATAAATGTAGGCCTTCAATAGGTACAGAATGACATCAAACTGAACTATCACAAAAAGTGTGCACACTGGGTACCAAATTGTTAAACACAACGTCGGCAATAAGATGTTCGTATTTCCGCTTAGTTAACAAATCTGCAGCATTTTAATGAAGAAGGAAACTTCTATCTGGGAACCAACGTAAGTAGATAGAAATAGTAGGTTTGGGGGCAAGGGCTTGGGGCTGAGTATCGGCCGCCAACTTAAATCCGCTATCTTGTTTTAAGGCCACCATATTATTTTCGGCTGCCATCTTGTTTCCGTCATCTATTTTGTTTCCTACTGCCATTTTGCTTTCCATTTTATGCTCTAACATTCCGTCTTGTTTTTCCATGCTCTATCATTCCATCCTGTATTTTTATTATCTGTAATTCCGTGTTGTTTTTTTCATGCTCTTTGATTCCGTCTTGGCTATCTGTCATTCCATCTTGTTTCTTCATGCTCTGTCATTCAATCTTGTCTCTTTCCTTTCTGCGCCCAGTTCTCTCTCTCTTGTCGCCTTCTTCGCCTGCTATCTGCGTAGTTCCCTCGCCACCTGCTAGGGACGCTGTTGTATCCACCATCTTGTTTGCAGTACCACCATATTCTTTGAAGTAGTTCCTTCATCGCCTGCTAAGAGGAGCTGGTGTATGCCGCTGTGTTCCGCCATCTTGTTTACAGTAGTTTAAGTATTCGAGCGACAACCAAGAGCACAGTTATTAAATTTTTCGCAGAGCTCAAAAAATTTTGTGGAGGGGTGCAGGATAGAACTGCCAGGCCTTGTAGTCGCCAGCATGGTTGATGCCCTAGCTAATAGAGCTATCAGGACATGTGTTGGAGCAAGGGTTTAAAATAAGAATATATGATTACAACTTCGAGGAGGGGGATTTACAAGAAATTTAAAAAAGTTAATATATTACATTTNAAATTAACCAATTTTCATTCTGTTTTTATAAAGCTTCCTTTCGTTCCCACGAGTGTTTGTACCCCCTTTTTTTTTATCTGTATTTCCTGCAAAGGTACTAAAATCTGCAAAAAGGTCATTTTGACCATGCTTTCGCATCAGGAGGCGCCTTTGTTGACAGATGTTTGTTTGAACATTTCAGTTTGTTGTTCTCTTATTCCATCAGAAATTCCCTTTCACTTAAAAAAAAAACACAGTTTCCAGTCAGATTGGCATTTGCAATGACAATAAATAAAGCTCAACGGCAGTCATTGCAAATGTGCGGAATAGATTTAGAAACAGAATGTTTTTCGCACGGCCAATTGTATGTGTCGTATTCTAGAGTAGAAAAACCATCCAACTTATTCATACGTGCGGAAGATGGTAAAACTAAAAACATTGTATACAAACAAGTACTTCAATTATAAAGATTCTGAAAATACATATACTTCTTTCAATTAATTTCACAGAAATGAATATAACCAAAATCTTTTATGCCACAGCAACGCGTGGCCGGGTAAGCTAGTTTATATATATTTATAAAAGAAACTCTACGCCCCCCTCCCCCCAATTGCATAAAGCAAAATGATTAGATGCATGTACTCAAAAAAATAAGAAAAAAATATTAAACAATCATAAATATTTACTAATAATTTAAAAAAGACATTAAAGGTATAATTTGGTATTATAATTAATTTTTAATAAATTTTATTTAACTTGTAAAATTTACAGATATGAATGTATCAAGCGATGTGTCTACAAACACGTATTTTCAAGGGTGATTAGATTATGATGTCACAACCATCGATTAGGTAAAACATTATTTTATGATTAAAAGTTATGTATTTAATTAATGTTTTTATTTAACTTCTAAAATATACACACAAAAATGCATCGAGCGACGTGTCTACGAACTCGTACTTTAAAGAAAAATTCGATAAATGGATCACAACAGCCAAATATGGAATGCATAATTTTATAAAATAAAAGTTATGTATTTCATTTTATATATTTTTATTTAACTTTTACAAACAAGTGTATTGAGTGGCATGTCTACAGATTCGTATTTTTTAGACAAATAAGAATATGTAGCCAGCAAATATGATTATGTGACTATGATCAACGTCATAATGGATTTTATAAGCACATAAACATATATAAGTAAATATACCAAGTGTTATATATTTTCGGAGTTGTGTGTTCAAGTCGAATGCTAAAGTAACATTATGAACTCTGATTATGCGCACTTTTTCGAAACCATATTGAATTTGGTAGGCATAGGATCGATTTTTTATTTTTAAATAATTATGTAACTAGTTCGAGCCTCAAGTACAACACAGTGGTTGCGTTATCACAGGTAATGTCATGTCAGGTCCACCTTAAGCCCTTTTATAAGCATAGTTAGTCATAATTTCCGAACTGTTGAAGCTATAGTCATCAAATTTAAATCATGTTCATCGCTCCCGACATATAACAGGGCTGCAGGGTAATTACACAATTTCCCTTCTAATAAGCATAGTTAAGTCATTTCCCATCCACTGAAGCTATAGCCCCCAAATTCATATCATAGGCATCACACCTGGTGACCAACAGGATGGCAGGGATAAGTATAACTTACAACCTCTTATAAGCATAGTTAGCTAAAATTTGCGAACTGTTTCAGATATAGTCACCAAATTCATATCACAGGCGTCACTTTCTACGACGAAAAGGGCTGCAGCGTCAATTATGCCTTAAGCCTCCCTATAAACATAGAGGTCTTCAATCTCCTATCTGCTAAAGCAACAGACATAAAATTTATATCACAGGCATCACTTCCGACTGCAATCAAGGAGATAAGGAGAATTAAGTCCTGTTATAAACATAGTTGGTCGGCATTCCTGAACCTATGAAGTTCGCGAACATGTAACAACCGTCAACACAAGTAAGNTGTTATAAACATAGTTGGTCGGCATTCCTGAACCTATGAAGTTCGCGAACATGTAACAACCGTCAACACAAGTAAGAAAATAAAGGTAGGTATGCATACAAGTGCGTCGCAAAGTTACCGATGCATGTGAGAGTGTAGGGCCTGAAATANAAGAAAATAAAGGTAGGTATGCATACAAGTGCGTCGCAAAGTTACCGATGCATGTGAGAGTGTAGGGCCTGAAATAGCACGCATACACATCGACAATCGCCCACTACTACCCTCGTCCTCTACTACCACAGGCTTCTACAAACTCGGATCCCCTCAGCGACAGCTGGCCTCCCTTCGCCCACCGACATTCTGGTTGTACATATAAATGCGAAAATATATACATAAATAAACGTTAGCGTGGGTAAAATGCAACAACCAACTATATGCGAAAAAAATCAAGGTTTATACAAATGCGCTGCGAGCATGATTTACATAGTCGCGGGTTACGGTAAAATACATACATACATTGTAATATAAACAAACACAGTCAGCCTAACACACGGGCCAGTGACCCGAGGTATCGTTAGCATGTGCAATCCTTAACAACCAGCCATGCACTAAAAAAAATATTAGGCGCATACAATTGCACCGATAACAAGAAATACATAGACGCGGGTTACATTAAAACATGTACACATTAATACAAATAAACAACATCAGCCTAACATGAGGTTCGGGGGAACCGAACGTATAATACATGAAACCAGTCTGCACATGAAAAATTCAGTCACGTAACAGGCAATAAAGGACTGACATATACACAATGATGCATAGTGTCATAACGAGCCACAGTCCATAGCAGCGATGTGATAAAGAACGAATCTTCACGAGGACCAACATCAAAAAAGTCTACAATGAATCAAATGCGATATACATTACGCGACTTAAAAGTCTGTGTTCCTTTGCTTGCCATGAAACAACATACATTAAAACCATNCAAATGCGATATACATTACGCGACTTAAAAGTCTGTGTTCCTTTGCTTGCCATGAAACAACATACATTAAAACCATTAGTCGCGCAAGAGAGACGACACTGCTACGCAATGATTCAAACATATATAAACAAATTATTTTGAAAGCAAAAAGTTATAAGCATTTACCAACCAATGCATATTGTGAGAGCATCGAGCGCTATACATCACGTTAGTCTTAAAAAAATACTGCTGGGAAGCAGAGAAGCAAAGGAGCGATAATTCAATAAAGCCTCTATCTCTGAGTTCTTCAATAATCGAATTTTTCTCTTCACTGACAGAAATATGTCCGGTTTTTTTGCAATGGNCAAATGCGATATACATTACGCGACTTAAAAGTCTGTGTTCCTTTGCTTGCCATGAAACAACATACATTAAAACCACCAGTCGCGCAAGAGAGCCGACACAGCTACGCACTGATTCAAACATATATAAACAAATTATTTTGAAAGCAAAAAGTTATAAGCATTTACCAACCAATGCATATTGTGAGAGCATCGAGCGCTATACATCACGTTAGTCTTAAAAAAATACTGCTGGGAAGCAGAGAAGCAAAGGAGCGATAAGGACAACACTGTTACAAACTGATATTGCATTCAATAATGCCTCTATCTCTGAGTTCTTCAATAATCGAATTTTTCTCTTCACTGACAGAAATATGTCCGGTTTTTTTGCAATGGNGCCTCTATCTCTGAGTTCTTCAATAATCGAATTTTTCTCTTCACTGACAGAAATATGTCCGGTTTTTTTGCAATGGAACGAACTCAGCAGTTTACCAACCAAGTCATTGCGGTCTTTAGCAAATAAGAAGCTATACCACACGACTTCCTTTGCAGAAGGTTCACGATATACGTCTGTTCTGCGATGAGCATGTTGCGAGATACCTCAGGACTAGAGAACCTAGTTAGAATCCACGTTTCTTCTGCCTCAACTTCAAGTAGCTCTCATCTTCAACAACACGTTTGCGCCTTTGCTTTGCAGATGCTGACGCTTCACTATCATCGTCAGTAGAATATGTACATTTCAGTATAGTTTTCGCAACAACACCAGCCATCTTGAAGGCATCATTTCGTTCTTGCTGTCCTGACTAGTTGTAACATTTTCGTCTTTCACTTTACATGTTAGCGACACATGTTTGTTGTTTACAACTTTTGTAGGTCCATATGGCTCGCATTTCCCATAATAAAATTTCTACAACACTTTTATTTCCTTCAACACCTACTGTTTTGAAACACGATGCAGGCCCTGGTAATGTTGTGGACGCTCGAATTGGCTGACTCCTGTGCCTAGAGTGCTTTAAAGGTAGTGCTACCATTACAGACACACCACATTCCAAGAGCTGGCGTAAGACACATCGGGCGAGAAGAGCAGCAAAAGAAAAACAAGGCACCTCCAGCACTGAAAGATGAACGACTGTAAAGGAGATCGGTGGTCAAATTGTCAACTTCACAGGCTAAGACAGCGATCGAGCTGATAAGGCAAAATATTTCAGTCCAGCAACCATGCTGCAGATTGCAGCACATAGCCAGCAGTCATCTACTGAGGCAACCCGAGATGGGCAATGCAAACTACGACGTAGTGCGAACAGTATACACGCGAGCATCATGTAAAAACGGTTGTCATTTCTTCGGCGAGAGCGGTGGTGAAAAGTAGATCGTTACGACAAAATACATCTAGTGCGATCTCGTACTCTGTTACAATATGAAAACGGAATCAATGGTTGAAGACTTTCCATCTGTAACACTGGCAGCAACGTCAACAGCAAGGGACCCTGGAGAGTCACGACATACATTATGGAAACAATGTTACTACTGTAGAAATACTTTTAATAGAAGCTGTGATGCATGCCGACATGAAAGTAGTCATTGCATGTTCAGCCCAGCATACGAGACGTACCTCTGCGATAACTGCTATGCGGAGTTTACCCGCAGTGATATTCTGTATAGACATAACAAGAAGTGTAAAGGCAATGTATGTTGTTCATCGGCAAGCGAGTGCAAGTATTGCGACAAGTCATTTACCAACAGCTCTAGTGTGAGTCAACATGAAGATAGTAACTGTCCATTCGCCATCGACTACAAGACTTACTGCTGTGACAACTACGACGAGGTGGTTACCTGCAGTGATAGCATGAATAGACATAGCAAGAACTGCAAAGGCAATGTTTGTCGTTCATCGGCAAGCGAGTGCAAGTATTGCGACAAGTCATTTACCAACAGCTCTAGTGTGAGTCAACATGAAGATAGTAACTGTCCATTCGCCATCGACTACAAGACTTACTGCTGTGACAACTACGACGAGGTGGTTACCTGCAGTGATAGCATGAATAGACATAGCAAGAACTGCAAAGGCAATGTTTGTCGTTCATCGGCAAGCGAGTGCAAGTATTGCGACAAGTCATTTACCAACAGCTCTAGTGTGAGTCAACATGAAGATAGTAACTGTCCATTCGCCATCGACTACAAGACTTACTGCTGTGACAACTACGACGAGGTGGTTACCTGCAGTGATAGCATGAATAGACATAGCAAGAACTGCAAAGGCAATGTTTGTCGTTCATCGGGAAGCGAGTGCAAGTATTGCGACAAGTCATTTGCCAACAGCTCTAGTGTGAGTCAACATGAAGATAGTAACTGTCCATTCGCCATCGACTACAAGACTTACTGCTGTGACAACTACGACGAGGTGGTTACCTGCAGTGATAGCATGAATAGACATAGCAAGAACTGCAAAGGCAATGTTTGTCGTTCATCGGGAAGCGAGTGCAAGTATTGCGGCAATACTTTTGCTAACAGCTCCGGTGTCAAACGTCATGAATAAAAAACAAAAAAAAAACAGGAAAAAAGATGGCGGCCGATCCTTTGATCGTCAGCCCCTAGCCTTTGCTCCCAAACCTACTATTTCTATCTACTATCGTAACCAGTGATGAAATACAGGTGCACTATTACACACCTTAAACCAAACTGCCTTCGACGAAATGAATGCAGGGATCATAATCATCATATGAGAAAGAAAGTCGAAGCAGCGCTCGCAGTCCATGGCCGCTGTGTTCTTTTTCTGGGATGCATGAGGTTTGCTTCACCTCGAGCTCCAGTAACATCGAGTAGCAATCACGGTTGACAGGTAGTGTGTAACATTACGATGACGATGATGAAGCCTGGTCATCTCTCCATAGATGTTACGCTTCTCGCTGCACGGGCAACACGGGAACTTTTGCCGTTTTTTCACTGGGATATTATAGAGCATCCTCCTTACTGCCCGGGTTTGGCCCCACGCCATTTCTATTGGTTTAGACCACCAAATACATCCTGATGGAAGGCGATTCCGAGAAGAAGGAAACGGTTAGGACGTTGTCCAAGATTAACTGTGGCATCAAGATCCCAATTTATACAGAGAGGAAATCTTAAAGACTGTGCCACACTGTAATTTATGTATAAATTTTATACGAGACTACATAAAAAATTACGAATAAGTGTCGTTCAAGAATTGTAAATGCTATTTGTGCATACATTACACAGCACAGGGAACCTTGCTTATTGATCCATCCTAGTTGAAAAACTATGACGGGGCAATACTAGTTAATGTATTTGCCAACTTCATAAACAAATATTTTGCCACGGCAATACATTTCTATCGAACCTTTCCTTGAACTGTTAATTTCATAAATGTCATAGTGCCATAAGATATTAAGCTAAAGAAAAAGAGGAACAAGAAACTATTCAAATAGAATTATGTATAGTAGTAATTCAGCATTTCATTTTGCTAAAATAGCCTTAAAAAGCTTTCTATCTGCGATGGTTGAAAAAAAAAATGTGCTAGCTGCGTAAACATGCTCAACTGTCATTTAACAGCGATTTTTACAGACTGCCGATGTATTCCATTCATTATCCAATCGGCATCCACATATTAATTTAATTTCCTGCGAGTGGTGTTCTGCCGATTGAAATCACTGCTGCAGATGGAGTGCGTGTAAAATAGCGAGATGGCACAGTGGTAACAAACTAAAATATCATTCAGGAGAAGCAGGTTTCGATTCGCAGTCCTACCATCCTGATTTCTGTTTTCAATGTTGTTGTTTTTTAATGACTCCTTAATACAGACCACGGTCGATTCCTTCCTCTTACTGGTTTCGTGCTGTTAAGGCTGGGTTCACGATGAAAAACGTGTAGCCTACATAACGAATGTGTAAACCTACGTATCAAAATGAAAGTAGATATTCTTTATGGCACGGTTCATGGTCAGGGCTGTTTATATACATTAAGATCATGAACCGTGCCATAAAGAATATCTACTTTCATTTTGATACTTACACGTTGGTAATGCACACGTTTTCAATCTTGAACGGAGCCTGAAGAGTACAAGATGGCGGTGCGTGGTGGTGCGCAGGGGCTCGGCCGGACGATGGGCCAAAAGGCGAAGCCGCTGCCCATCCCCGAGCAGGACAGGCGGCTGTGCCGCTGCATCTGCCTGTGCCAGCTGACACTGGTGCTTAGCGGCGTGGCGCTCGTCTACCTCACCGTCGCCATCTACATGCCCTCCCATCGCGCCTTCCGCTCGGGCATCGCGCCCGTACCCGTCATGTGCCAGACCGTCAACACCTTCATGCAGACCAGCTACTGCGACTGGGCGTCCTGCGGCGAGTGGTGCCTAACCCGCACCGCCGGCTTCTGCCCGCAGATCGAGGTGCTGGTGCGCCGCAACGGCACTGATCTCCGTATCGACAACTGCAAGCCCCACAAGATGGTCTCCATCGCCTGCCCGCAGGTCAGTCTACCTTCTCGCTTCACAACTCCTTGTCTTATGTGACCGCCATCACTAAGCGGAGAGAGAACATGGCCACTGATGGTTCACTCCCAGTCCCCAACATGACCCTACTCTGTTCACCAAGTGTCCACGTAGTTCGAAGCCTGCTATAATACGGTGGTTCCGTCTTCTTCTGGCTTCCAATATAATCGCACGATGTCAACCCTAATCAACAAACACCGCCTTTTGCAAAGTTGTATGCATATGTTCCTGCAACAGGAGCAGTATACTAACAGTCAGTTTACAAATTGCATACTGACAAGTAGTGGGATATGTGTTGTGCTATTTCGGCTTATGGATGGTAAATAGCAGCTCTCCCATTACTCCAGTAATTTCTAGTCTTTACTTTATACAACCCTCTCTTCCAATCTTCCCCTTTATACTTTTTAAGATCATGCTCTTATCATCAACATTATAGGCAACTTGTCTTTGCACAATCGTTTTAAACATAAATGCTACCTTATTTGTACTTTATCTGTTTCCTGATTCAAACCCTGCACTCGCACATTATTCTGTACCACCCCATTCCTCTCAACATTTAAAAATAACCATTAGATGAAAAATTTACACTATAATATTGCTACCAGATATGATTACTTTGTAGGAAGTAAGTAGGCTTTCATAATGCAGAGGCTTGAAACCATTATAACAAGCCACACATCACGAGGTCAACCCCTTACATGTTGCCTGCAATCCGACTTACTGTGGTAAATTTATTTATATTGGGGTTCATAAGCACTGCAAAACTGTGCCTAGAATTGCTACTTCAACTTTTTAATTTCACCTCACTGACTCAATGTACAAAGAGACGTAAGCAGAATCTTTGCACAGAAGTGCTTAAATACTAGTGTGTTCCAACATTCAGACTAGTTGGAGTGCACAAAAAATTAAACATACGATAATGTTATCAGACAAGTACTATACTAAGAACTTTGTCACCACAAAATCTATGGAATCACTGAAATGTTACGGTCAAAATTTTTATAGTAGCAATCTGATATAATTACCAACATTACAATGACCAAATAAACAAGGGTATAATAAGCACACTGATACTGGATGTTTGCAGTGTCTATTACTCTGCATTAGAGACCAGAGTAGTGCCGCGCAACTTCATACCCCCCCCCTCTTATCCAGGGGAGGGCGAGGGTGCGTTATGAAGAATCGGCACACATTAATTATAGGGCAATTTAAGATCAAATAAATAAAAGCAAAAGAAAAACACACCAGGCTTGCGGACGCTCAAATATGCCCATACAAGCGTTTCAGTACTTTAATTATGTTTATTTGAAAATTCACGTATTTTCCACCTTAGTTGTTTCACCCTCATTTCAAGCCATTCACATTTAAATTGTATTTGTTCATGTGCATATTATGTATGTATTTATTTATTCATGTTTTATGCAAGGGTTCATGTCTATTTAGTTGTGCATGTGTTTTAGTTCAACAGAAAGTAGTGCAGGGCGAGCCACGTGCCACCGTAGTCCGCGCCTCGCGAGCTCACCAGTCAGTCGCAGTCGCGTGTCTCTAGGGGTCGTCACGCGTCGCATCGCGGTCCGGGTGCTTTCACGTTTCTCGCGCCAATCATCTTTAGCTGCAATAGTCTGATGTAACTTACTGTAACCTGTTCTCTGCATTCGGATACGCTACCCCTTCTTCCCCGGGAATAGCATCGCCCGGGAAAGCTTAACACACCAGTAATTAATTGTTGTGCACACCCGAGTACTTTCACAGTTTTGCCTATCTGGCTGACCGCAGGCCAGAACCCGTGTACCGTCTTCATCTAGAGTGATGAAGGTTTTGTGCACGAGTGATTACATGCAAGTTTTCAGACTTTGTGTTTTTAATTTCAAGCACTGCCTTCGGGCGTTTCCGGGTCCGGGTCAGTGTCCCCTACAACCCGCCTTCACC
The DNA here is from genome assembly GCA_002778355.1 of Clitarchus hookeri. Classification (NCBI taxonomy): domain Eukaryota; kingdom Metazoa; phylum Arthropoda; class Insecta; order Phasmatodea; family Phasmatidae; genus Clitarchus; species Clitarchus hookeri. The sequence continues at coordinate 143,996 of NQII01004162.1, forward strand.
GTAATTTGCCTTAATAACCAGCACGTTCAACACCGAGCTTTTATCAGTAAAAGATGTGTGGGTCAGCCTGAATTCCGACGTAAGTATCAGGCACAGGGAATGCCTGGTTTTCCTGTCCAAAGGGGCTCACCCAACAATTTCACCGAGGGACTGCGCAGGTCCGGACGAACAGCCCACCGTACCCTGAGATCATCATCAACCTCAGCAGCAATCGACACCGCCTGCCGACGGTGTCTGGCGCTAAGTCGGGTATCCAACTCGAAACTCACCTAACAATGTTTTTACCGCCCCTAAAAACTTCCATTAACCCTATATCCCCGTCAACAGCCGTTAAATTGGTGCCCAACTTTGTAGCAAATTCTTATTCCAATTATCCTATGTCCTCCGCAATTTAACCGGCGTTAAGTGCATGCTAGGAACACTTGCATATGTATGAAAACTGTATAAACATTACCACTAAATTTAGCTGAAGTGAGCAACTTTATCACAAAATCTACATATTCCAATGATACATGATGTGTACAAACACCTGGAAAAAATTTTCATTTAAAAATATTGTTAAGCACTCGCTGCTCTGATCCGCGCGAGTGACTGGAAGTGAAGGACAGAGCAGTTGTATAAGATAGCGGCGGCAAGTCAATAGAATGTTTTGAATTGCAGGCGAACGATAAACCAAAAGGCATGTACCTGCTACACAAAGAATTCCACCGTGAATACCTCTGCATGGCGCTGTGATATCCCTTTTGCGGCGTGCTACTGACCTTGGTTGTATTGAGTTTCTGCATTTATCTAAAGGAATCTTTAGTGATTTACTGCCCTAGTAGTTTCTGTCAGCATGGCTCGACGTGCGTCGAAGGCCAGCAGAGTACAAATAGCGCGTCGGACCTCCGATCCGGGAGTAGTTGTTGTGATGAGTTGATGAGTGGCTGCAGCATCGAGCGAAGGACGAGGAGCGAGAAGAGATGCGAGAGAAGTGACCAGTAGGAGGAAAGTCTGCGACTGCGAGCATCGGCGCAGCGAATAGTGCAACTGGCTGGCTGAACAATTGGACTGGATGCGTGAGTGACATTATAAATGATGGCAACAGACATATTGAACATGTGTTAATGATGAGTGTGAGCTAATTGACTACTTATAACCAAACAGACATTAATAAGAGTTGAAATAGACATTAAATATGATGCTCACTGAGAAATTAAAAAAATCAATAGTGGAGACAAATAATTTAATGCTGTAAATGATAGCTGTGTTAATAAATTAAAAATCAAATTTAGTTCTTTTTTTTTAAATGAAAACCTCCATCACTCACGAACTCTGATACGCCTCTCGGGCGTCTTGTAACAATATGATGCTCTACCACAGTGAACTAAACAAAATTATTTACTGTGTGCTTAATGTACAATGACACCCTACATGACACTTTAAGGGATGACTGGAAAAAGTTGCATCAAAATGCATACAAATAAAAATGTAATTTACAATGTATAAAAAAAATATGTGATTCTTGATTGATCAATGATGATGACACACATTTAACTACTTTTTACTGCCAATAAAGTATTAGTAATTTTCGTTGCTTCTAAAATGGCAGGGATACGCTAATGTCCTAAAGTTAAGCATAATAAAAAAAAAAATTCAAAAATGGAAGGGGGACAGTTGCATGATCACCGTAAATAATTGCCATGGAGTGTAGCACAGCTTACATGCACAGGCAAGAGCACTGTCAGCATCGAATAGACTCGTGAATGAAAGGTAAATGAAACAGTGTATCAGACCAAGTGTGTCTCATTCTGCATTGTGTTCCCATTGTGATCGGGGCGCGATCTTGTAGTAAAGTGTGCACTGTAAGAACAAAAGGCGAAGATGTCAGATGGATCCGTTTTTAAAGGTACAAATTATTAGACCTTGGAAGTAGGTAGAACACAGATCAAAATCTCAGCAGCTCTGAATGTGCCATAAAGTGCAATTCCCAGGCTTTGGCAAAAGTTCTGAGACACGGGCGATGTTCATCGTAGACCAGTACAAGGTCTTCCAAGAGTAAAAACTCTGCAACAAGACCGATATTTGGCCATAACTGCACGATAACACCAGACAATACCTGCAAGACAACTGCTCTCAAAGCTTGCACCTGCCTCTGGAGTTAGTTTCTCAGTAAACTGTGTACCATATACTCAGGGCAACTGGTATCTATGACAGATGTCCAATAGTATGTCCTGCTAAACCAGTTCACAGATAAGTCCAAATTCAGTTTGCAAAATAATTCCCATTGCACATTCATTAGAAGAGAATATGTCACAGATAAAATTCCAAGAACATTATAAAAAAGAATCAGTTTGGTGGTGGTGGTGGTCGAGGAGGAGGAATAATGGTGTGGGCAGGTATCATGTTATATGGTCAAACAGAGCTGTGAATTTTCGGTGGAAGTACAGAGATGAGGTACTTCAACAGTATGTGTGACTTCAGAAGCATAGTTGACCCCGACTTCATTTTCAAGGGCAACAATTCACGCACACCTTGAGCCAGCATGGTGGATGAATTTCTTTATGGTACAGCTATCCACCACCAACTGGCCAGCAAGGTCCCCAGACATGAACCCTATAGGGCATGCCTGGGATGCATTTGGGAGACAAATTGCAGACTACCAGCCTCCACTAAGGACAGTTCCAGTTTGCTGTACTGCTTTTCCTGAGGAATGGAATCAACTGCCAACAGAGATCTTGAACCACCTTGTAGAGAGCACATCCTGCTGTGTAGCATGTGTGGTCGTTAGGAGTACGGCGCCCACTTTAAAACTTATTTCTTTTCAGAAAAGGATACTACTTTTTACAATAAAAATGGTTAATTTTATGTTTTCCACTCCTTTGTGTACAAGATAAACTATTGATTCTTTTTTACTATGTTTTGTGTACTATGTGTAATTATGATACTTCATTAATAAAATATTTTGTAATCTTACTTATGCTGAAATTTTGTAAATTACTGTATATGTGTATGTATATATATATATATATATACATACACACACATATATATATATATATATATAAATTCCGTCTTTATTAACATAAATATAAATTACATCAATTTTTAAAATTATTAATCCTCAGGAAATCTAGACACAGAAAACTTTTCAATCACCTATGGGTGTATGGCAAAAGCCAAAATGTTAACTATTAATTGCAGGACAGTGTTAAAATGTGGCGTATAAAATACAGAAGTAAACTATGCTATCAACATCCCATGCTGAATGCCAAATGCCCAGACAGTCTACTAAAGAAAACAGTTCACACTAGAATGTTCTGTAAACTGAACCTGTAACAATGTGGTTAGGCAGCCAACTACATAAATTATTATTCCTCAGGAGCTCTAAGGTGATATCACAAATGGTAAACTAATGTGTACTTATTATGTGCTACAACACATCCCAATGACCTGCACCAGTCTTGCTGTGATGTGACAAGAGTTTGTAGGGAGGAGGACATGTTGGCAGGTTGATCCTGAAGCAGTGAAGAAGTACAACTGCAACAACGGCACTGAGTGCAGTGCACTGACCGGGGTGTTCAACTGCTCACTGGGTCACTGTGCAAACATGTCGGAGCTGTACCAGTGTAACCCACGAGCCGACGGCATCGTCGTCAACAGCGAGCGTGACAACATGAAGCTCAATGGCTTCTTCAGCTGCAATAAGTCCACTTGCACCAAGATAAAGGTAACTCTTGCTCTGGAAACTTCCTCAGGCCATGAATAAACACTAGTGTAGTCAGCGAGAGAGATTTCTATAGTGGTTAACAGCAGATAATGAATGATGGTGTAGCTGAAGCTAAGTTGGAATATAATGGTAGGGAAAAATGAAAACACTCCAAAAAAAACCCACCAGGCGACTGCAACATGTACCCCCATGGCAAAAGGCAAGTGGTGTGACCATTACACAACTTCAGCCCCTAACAATGTTACGGTAGAATGGTGTGTAAAATAATAACATGACAATTAATTCAACTAATTTACTTCTTGGTTAACATTACTACATGACATACTTTTTACTGTAAGTTAACCCATTTTTAGCAAAAAACAAACATACTGTAATGGTTTGGGGGGAATATTAAGCCATAGAGCCAAAAACTGCATTTCAAAGTGGCAGTGGGGAAGGTATCATGTAGACCACGCCTACAGAGCCACTTGGTGGAACTGATCAAACAAATTCCTTAATGCCAGTTTTGTGCAGTACTCAAATGGCAACAGTCATTAGACATTTCACACCTGGTCCTCTACCCCCCCCCTCCCTTGGGTCATTTGGAATGCTGGGCAGATGGCAGTTGAATGCCTACCATCTGGAGGGGTCAACCCCAGGTCGTCTACCAGGCCAGTTCCTCAGGGATGGTTTCAGAATCTAAATAGAGATGCTGGATTGGAGCAGCCCCATGTTAGTCGAACACTAATCCCAGATGTGTGTGGTGATCCCCTAGTGGCAACAAGTGTTGGAACCTGGCTTGCACCCTCTGTTGAATCACCAGCCACCTTACATGCAAATGCTGCCATTGTTCCCTGAGGTAGGCACGTCTTCGGTCAGGGTTCTCCCTTCTGGCACCAGGCTGGATGTATACCTGCCTCTGCACCTAGATGGTTGGCAGTGTCCCAGCATAGGACAGAGAAATAATTACAAAGATACAATGACTAGTACCATGAATGCTGTGAAACTAGTTTATTTATGGAAGAGAAGGCCCTAGCCACCATGCCCACGGCGCACTTGTCCTCACCCCGTGACTTGGGAAATGCCTACTTCCCTAAACTTACACTGGGCAGAGTTCATGTTCACTGTGCATCCACCACTGGCTGCCTCGCAGGGTCGTCTGTCACACCCCTCTCATGGCTGCTCTCTTGCCAACCTGGGGTTACCACAGCCAAAGGACAGCCAGCTGCATCGGTTAAACAGAGGTGACTGCTGTCTCCACATCAACCAAGAAGAAAACTGTTACCAACCCTGGCACACTGCCTTACTTATATATGGAAATCATGGGCGTGCTCGTAGAATGACTGCGGAATTAATCCTTTGCCAATCAGATAGTAATCACCATAATCACAGCTGAAGAGCCAGTTATCGTATATAACAAGTGTCAATGCTGTTTTGGCGTGGTCACTTGCCTGGGTCAGTTACATATGACTTGCATCCACTTCCGGCGCTGACTGCACTTACCGAACCCCATTGGCACCAAGATGGGAGTTACTATTCATATTTACTATGAGCCATGCCTATATAAGACTACATACTTTGGGATGATTTGATTTTTCCAATGTGCGGTACTTCCAGAAACCCTTTTACTTAATAAAAGAGAGTTGCATATGGCTTGGCTATCCTTTTGTCTACTATTTCATGCTGACTAATTCCTCCCACACAAACCAAATAACTGAATTCAACCCTTAAAGGAACAAAAATATGTAAATAGAAACGTATATGTACTTGAAATAGGCCACAGGACCTATTAAGGTAAGCTGCCTGTAGACATGCCAACTTAAATTATATTCTCTAACAACTGATTTTCAAAACATACTTAGTGCAACTTATTCTTCCTCAAATAACTACAGGGTGACTGGCAACATCTTTTCAAGAAATTCCCCGTCACTTCCTGACATTTCCATGCATCCTATTATTTTCTGCAGACCTACATAAGTGGCATTAATTACATTTTTTTAATGCCTTAGTCTAAACAATTGTTAGCCAACTTCGTGTGCAACACCAAAACTATTTTGCTCCAATTAAATAACAAATATATACAGAATATTAAAAAACTACGGAAAGTAAAAATGAGTGGGCATGCAAAAACAAGTTTACATGTTATGCATGCTAAAATGGGAACAATAGTGCATAACAGACATGCTTGCATTTAATATATTTCCCATTTCCCTGACTTTTCCAAAAATTTTAAATTCCCTAAATAATCCAGGTTCTATCTTATTTCACAGACGTTACAATCCTGAACTAACATTCTAAGTAATGGTATGCTTTACTTCCGCACAGTGTACATAAATTTGAAAGTTCATATACCATTCTCCCCACAGACCTCATAATGTACAATGAAAGACGGATGACAATGCAACTGATTGGTTTGTGTCACAGCAAGTGTTCTACTGCACCCGCTACTGCCCAAAGATCTCCACAACAGGTGTGAACGTCTACCTGCTGTACGAGGACAGCGTCTACACAGGAGAGTGCGAGAGGGCGGTGGCGTTAAACAAGGCAAATGGCTCTGAGGATCCCACTGTCATCGAGCCTACCGAGTTCTGGAGGGCAAGCAACAACTCCGACGTGCTGATGGTATCCTGCCTCACCGTCACACGTCATGACACATCTCTCAGGTGCATGTTGTAACATAACAGATACAGGTCAAAATAATGCACAAGGCCAGACCACCAGTGCTATGTATGTTAAAATGAAAGAGACAATACCTACCCCTGTTATAACGGCTCTGTGGGTCAACTCTACCTCCATCTTCAACATAAATTAAACTACATCATGATGCACAATTCAATATTATAGCTCGCCCCAGTGGAGTGCGGTTAGGTTGGTTGCTGCTACCCACATGAAAACTAATTCCGTTAGCCTGGTAAAAATTATCTATATCATTTTTCACTAAATTTTATTACCATATTTACTTATTCCCAAGCAACACATTTTTCTCAAAATATTTTTGAAAAACACGTGTGCAGCTTAGAAATAAGTATCAATTTTTTTGCCTAAAAAATTTGTTGTGCAACTGTACAATTTGTTTGAGTAATTATTGTTAGTTATTACTGCCGTGACATACATAGCCTATATTGTAATAAATTTAAATATTGAATTTCCTATTTTTTTAAATAAGGTAAATAAGTTTAAAAAAAAATTCCAAGGATATGATTTAAGGTGGATATACTACATAACATTGGTCACAGAAGTTACTTGTTTTACTAGCAGAATCATGTCACATGTGAAAATTCTTTTTTCACAGTAATTGTGTAACAAAACGTGCATTCATTCTCCGTAATGTGAAAAACATCCTAGAGAAAACAACGGAAATTCCAGTGGTGGCCGATCTAGCGGATGTGTCTTTACGAAAATAGGATCTAGGACGACGTACTGTAGCTTTACCTGAAATGAAATGACACGTGACAGCCATGTTGAGACATAACAAAGTCGCACGGGGGCAAGGTTCCTGTGAGTGGCGGGTCAGTGTCACCAGCGACGTGTGAAGCTCTTTATCAGGGAGGTGACTGTAATATTTGACGCTTCACTTTCATTGGTCCCTGAGGAAGGGTCAGTCTCGTCGGTTGCCGGCAAGGGACGTAGTCTGGGCTTTTGAGGTGAGGCCTCTTGACGAGCAGGGTGCAGGTGGTGGTGGCCTTAACTTCACTCTGTCTTACCAGTTGGTCGTTTGCTGAGGAGGTCCTTCTGTTCAGGGCTGATGGTCGAGCTGGAACTGTGGCTGCTAGGGAGCAACAGCTCGGAGTTGAAGGTGTCGGCTGACCTCCGGTTGGAGTGGAGGCGGCACACTGGTCCCGGCAGCTGGAGGTGATGCGGTGACTGGTCGCGGGTTCTCTCTGGGCAATCCTTGGGGTCACAGGCAGTCCCAGTGAGAGCTGGGTGACTCCAGGATGTTCCTTCCCTGGGGTACGGATCAAGGGCCCAAATAGCACTGCGTGGTATACTGGGAGGTGAGGCCTTGCCGATTCCTTGATGGCTTGTGTCTATGCTTTGAGAAGTTTATATGATTGATTAAACTCAAGGTGATTACCAAGCAACTGGCCGACAGAGAGGACAGCTGCTGCCTTATACTCGCCCCACTATATACCCCTTCTGTGAACGGCATGTGTGGGTAAGTGCTACTGGTCCCCTCCCCCACCCCCAAAGACGTGGCAGGAGACAGTTCCCTAACTAAAAGTGCCCAGAGGTGGTTAGGTCACAACTCGTCAGACCTGCCACTCCCTACGATGGATTTATACGCAGTGGATGGAGTGGGTTAACTAACTTTCCTGGCCTAACCGCTTCGTCGTGTAGTGTTCCTAGTAGGGGGCTCTACCGTACTTGGTAGTGTACTGTACCTCGTCCACAGTATGAGTGGTCTGTTAAGGTGTGTGTGTGTATGTTGTGACACACAGACTGTTTCGGTTATGGAATGACCTATGGTTCTGCTCTATTGTCGGAAATTTACTAGTAAAACTGCAGTCTCCTGCCACTTTCTTGAGGGGCAATGCTTACAAGGACGTCGGAGAGGGACAGCAGAGTTCACCCACGAAACAACTCAAAGAGATTAAACCATTACGTATTTATGAGAATAAACACGGCATGTATTCTATCCTAAGTTTGACAGTCATTTGATAACAGACTGTCCCTATGGAAGTTAACAAACAAAAACACGTGAAAGTGCCTGTGGGAGTACAAGAGCAACTTAGCTAGAATGTTTAAGTTAAGTCTTGACTTGGGGTATACTGTATTTCCTGATGGCACTGGAGCTAACACTTAGTTGTGCTGAGGTTAAGAGCAGTGTTAACTGATGTCTGAGGGGGTGCTTGGTGCCTTTTCAGTACTGGAGTTAGTTTGCAGAAATGCGGAGTTCTGCGGTTGGCTGTTGGTCGCTGGAATCCAACTGGTCGTTGGTCGCTGGAAGGAAGCAAAGTCACTGGAAGGCGAACAGTCGTTGGCCGCTGGAAGGTAGCAAGTCGCCGGAAGACGACTGGTTGTTGGCCGCTCGCTGGAAGGCTGGTCTTTCTTCGGTGGTGATTGGTCGTCCTTCTGCAGTGGCTCCTCAGCCTCCTCAGGGAGGAGGAGCTGGCAGAGAGCCTCAGAACAGCGAGCTTCTAATATCCCATAGAATTAATCATCGTGATGTCGCACGTGATGATTTGGAGTTCAAAAATATATTATCACTTACGCATCATGCGTCAGAACAGTGCAGCTATCTAGCAGAAAATTTAGCAACTGCAAGTGGAGTAACAGCGCAGCTATCTAGCAGCAAGTGTAGCAACTGCATGTTGGAATAACAGCACAGCTATCTAGCAGCAAGTGTAGCAACTGCATGTTGGAATAACAGCGCAGCTATCTAGCAGCAAGTGTAGCAACTGCATGTTGGAATAACAGCGCAGCTATCTAGCAGCAAGTGTAGCAACTGCATGTTGGAATAACAGCGCAGCTATCTAGCAGCAAGTGTAGCAACTGCATGTTGGAATAACAGCGCAGCTATCTAGCAGCAAGTGTAGCAACTGCATGTTGGAATAACAGCGCAGCTATCTAGCAGCAAGTGTAGCAACTGCATGTTGGAATAACAGCGCAGCTATCTAGCAGCAAGTGTAGCAACTGCATGTTGGAATAACAGCGCAGCTATCTAGCAGCAAGTGTAGCAACTGCATGTTGGAATAACAGCGCAGCTATCTAGCAGCAAGTGTAGCAACTGCATGTTGGAATAACAGCGCAGCTATCTAGCAGCAAGTGTAGCAACTGCATGTTGGAATAACAGCGCAGCTATCTAGCAGCAAGTGTAGCAACTGCATGTTGGAATAACAGCGCAGCTATCTAGCAGCAAGTGTAGCAACTGCATGTGGAAATAACAGCGCAGCTATCTAGCAGCAAGTGTAGCAACTGCAAGTGGAGTAACAGCGCAGCTATCTAGCAGCAAGTGTAGCAACTGCATGTTGGAATAACAGCGCAGCTATCTAGCAGCAAGTGTAGCAACTGCATGTTGGAATAACAGCGCAGCTATCTAGCAGCAAGTGTAGCAACTGCATGTTGGAATAACAGCGCAGCTATCTAGCAGCAAGTGTAGCAACTGCATGTTGGAATAACAGCGCAGCTATCTAGCAGCAAGTGTAGCAACTGCATGTTGGAATAACAGCGCAGCTATCTAGCAGCAAGTGTAGCAACTGCATGTTGGAATAACAGCGCAGCTATCTAGCAGCAAGTGTAGCAACTGCATGTTGGAATAACAGCGCAGCTATCTAGCAGCAAGTGTGGCAACTGCATGTTGGAATAACAGCGCAGCTATCTAGCAGCAAGTGTAGCAACTGCATGTTGGAATAACAGCGCAGCTATCTAGCAGCAAGTGTGGCAACTGCATGTTGGAATAACAGCGCAGCTATCTAGCAGCAAGTGTAGCAACTGCATGTTGGAATAACAGCGCAGCTATCTAGCAGCAAGTGTGGCAACTGCATGTTGGAATAACAGCGCAGCTATCTAGCAGCAAGTGTAGCAACTGCATGTTGGAATAACAGCGCAGCTATCTAGCAGCAAGTGTGGCAACTGCATGTTGGAATAACAGCGCAGCTATCTAGCAGCAAGTGTAGCAACTGCATGTTGGAATAACAGCGCAACTATTTAGCAGATCACGCAGCAACTACATTCTGACAAACAGCATGGCCATTGATTGTGTTAGCTTAGAATGTCACGAGATACATTCAGTGTCTTAAAAATAGTTTACACATTTAAAGCAATCTTTTAATGGTATAGCTCAAAAATTTGAATTACAGTTGCAATATTCTTCAGAAAATGCAGTCAATGATAATGTAAAATCAATAGTGGTCATTTACATTGTGATTCAGTTTACAATACAAAAATTATGGCTGTAATTAACATTTCAAATGATTGTATGTGCTTCAACAAAAACACATTTGTTGAACAATTGGATTAAAATGCAATGCTTAATTTATAGTGACAGAAAAACTTGTGCATTATTTTGTTTCTTTAAAACAAATTTAATAATTTTTGCAATGGAAGTACAGCAGCTGCGAAGCTGTTTCCAATTCATGAATCTGACTTGGGCCGCTGGAGAGGAGGACGCAATGCAATTATTTGCTTCCAAATGCACAATATTCTGTTTTTACAGAGTGAAATATGTTATTTTCTTTCAACTATTTCTATTTAAGGCAAAATTAAGCTTCCTTCAGAAATTAAATTTCCTACTGAAGTGGTGGTTTTAACCTGTGGCCTCATATGTATACCAATAACATTTTCCCAGGATTTCCCCCACATAAACTAGCTTCAACTTAGAATCGATGGTGTTTTAGATTCAAGTAAATACAGGTAGTACATATACAAGACATCCCCAGGATTATTCACGGTATATTATGAAGAACTAAGAAAGTAACTTATCATTGCTAGAATATAACACACAATCTCTGCATAACAAAGGGCAGAGGGTTAAAAAAAGGAGGATGGCAGTTCCACTGCTTATATCAGTAAGTCTTAATGACAGATCTCTTTTATAATGTTAAAGTTCAAAAAAGAAGTACAGTACCACCATGTCTCCAGTAATTGTAAATAACTGTATTATGAACATAATTTCATAAAAACTAAAGATGAATCAATCACTGGGTGCAGATCAAAAAGTTACATTGGGAGAGAGGAATAATGGCTGACTCATAGCAAGAAAGAAAGTAAGTAAGTGAAGAAATTTGGGCTGCTCTTAACACCGAGGACTTGAAAGCAGATGAGAGTCAAACGAGATGAGTATGGAGCAGCACCGGAATGAAGGGGCGGGGGAAACTGGAGATCCCCGAAAAAACCTGCCGACCAACGGCATTGTCTGGCAAGATACCCATTTGCAAAAATTTGGGAGCAGCCCCGCCGGGAATCAAACCTGGTTTGCCTAGGTGGGAGGTGAGTAGTCTAACCACTACACCACCATGGCTCCTATAGCAAGAAAGTTTTTAAGTTTGAGTTCCAGGAAAAGCTTGGATCTGTGTTGTTTTAAGGAATGAAGTTAATATAGTAAAGGATGTGTGTCACTACTTGATTAGCAATCAGGCATAAAAGAAAAAAAAATATATATATAAAAATAATAATAATAAAAATAGTACAGCTGTTTATCTATAACTGCTGACATGAAAAAGACAACACATTCATCCATGCCCTTTATGTAACCTGCAAAATAATTGTACTTATTTGATTTCCTTAAATAGAAGATTCAGATTTGCACCACTGTCTTACTTGCTGCCAAATGGTAACATTCTTTTTGTGTCTGTCTCCATAAGATCTTAATATTCCGAACATAAATTATACATCAGTAAGGAAATTGTAGAATCCTACAGTCTCATCCACATTAAAACTGTTGTGGGTTCCATAATCTTTCACTTGTTCTTCCAAACAGTCATCCAATATTTGCAAATGTCATCATTCACACTAACATTTACGCCATAAATTTTTTGATAAGTGGTGTTTCCTTTTTAAATCTATCCAACCATCCATTGAAATGTTCATAACCTAAAGATTTTACACTTGCCCTTCTTTTCTTACTGTTTATGCATTGTTTGAACCATTATATTAAATTAACATCTTCCAGGTTAGATAATTCAGCACCTCACTTTAATATTTACCTGCTGAGATATTCTATACGACACTACAACTAATGAAGGATGTAGGTATATCTCTCGACAATTTTTAATAGTTGATACGTTTGTTGGTGATGGGTGGTCTGTTGTCTGTGTGTTGTTGATGCTGGCAGCCTTGGCAACTATCCCAGCAGACTACTTGGCTGCAAGGTTGTGACAGACTTCCTTAACAGTAAACAATTTAGGTTTAATGACCAAAACAGGAAGTTAAGACTTCATCTTTGTGCAGCTGTGAGGTAAATAATAAATGAAGTAGTGTTTCTACACATTCAACTGTAGCAAAGGCAACCACTCGAAAAACTTTTTACACCCGTTTTCATTTTAATAGGGAAAAAATAAACACCATAAATCACTGTGGAAAGAAAGTTCCGTAATAAACAAATACATTAAATAATGGCTTGGCTACCTACTGTAGTCATTCTATGGTAACAATAATGTAAAGTGTTTTTTTGGCAACAGAGCTGTTTGCATAGAGCAATTCCTCTTCTTGCCTACAGTGCCACGGACGGTGTGAATGGATTGCTGGTGGACCGGACAAAGGTGCCCAAGCTCTTCATGAACTTCACCACACTGTGGTCACTATACGAGCAGGCTGAGCATGCTGCTGACCCGAGCCAACTGTTTGCACCTCAGCCGAGCCAGCTGACCATTTACAACAGGACCAAGCTGTACATCAACCTAGAGGCATGTGTCAACACACTGCAGGGCGAGTGCAAGCAGTTCCTCAACACCCACGGCCGAGATGGCGACAACCACACGGCGCCATCACGCTTCCCTTGCTACTATGATAAGGTCAGCATCTGACTTTCTAATGCTTTTCCAAAATACCCGGTGCAGCCTTATTCACAACAGTACACAAAGGCAATACCTGCGCAACATTTCTCATTACTATGCCATAGCATCTTTCTATAGAACAGCTTTTGTTTATACATTTCCCATTGAAGACTGTAGACATATAATAGAATTATTACAAACACTACCTCATTACTGTAAACTACTAGCAGAAGGTTAGTGTTACCAAGGTTCAAACCCTGCTGATTGATTGCCTGACAGAGCGACTCAACGTTCGTGGTGGCACGCTTCGACCTGCGCAAGACGTGGCGAGAGCTGATGATCGCAGCATTCGTGCCTTCCACGCTGTTCCTGCTCTCTGCGGCCACCCTCTGCGTGATCACGCGCTCCGTGACCGTGGGAGACGACGCTCGCATGCACTGCAAGTACTGCGGGGTTGGCAGCTCTACAGGAGGCGAGCCAGTCAAGACGGGCACTGACGACGAAACAGACAATGAGGAGTCTCCGGCACTGGGGCCCGGGGTATGAGGGTCTGGGTTGCTCCCACCTTCAGTGAGCGTAAACACTATTGTTGGAATTCTCACCAAAGCTACCAAATATTCTTTAGAGGTTGTTGGACAAACAGAACATGGAATCAGGTATCATGTAGGAAGTTATTTTCAACACTGGAAAATAAGCAGTCATATGTCAGCATTTGTATTTTTCCTGCAACACACAAAGAATGTGTGTGCACTTTTAAATGTCCTTAGGTCACTTCAGTGACACGATGTTAAAGAATTCCTACCATAGTCGACCAGTCTTTAGATCCAAGTTTGTAATTCCATGCACTCTCAAGGTGGCCTTTTCAGCAGGTTACAATGCAGACGCCACATTGTACTGAGCCTTACAAATACTAGCAGACTTACACACAAAATGCTAACTACCTCTTTTATGATGAAGGGCTAGCAATAGAAATACTACCAATCTTATTTTTAAACTGAAAAATTACAAAATATTGATGCAAAAATTACAATTCTAACAAGACTCAAAACTTCTGTTTCCTTAGTGCTCGGTACACGCTAACTAATAATTAAACCCATGAAAACAACAACGATCTTAACTACCAGGATAGCATATTTTGCACTAAATAGTTGAACCACATGATATTTGCCTTTGTTTCCTTTTAGAAATGAAACAAGCTAAATCCATGAATTTTCATTATTTACCCATACTTACTTATTAAAAAAAATATATATTGAAGGAAAGGCAGTATTTGAAAACAAATATGTGCACATATGCAAAGCTCAAAGATCACATAACATGTCAAAAGCCAAAGAAATATGTGGAAAGTAGACAGGCAATTCTCGCTACTGCCATTACCATAACAAAATGACAGAACTGTTAGTATCCAGGAAGCTTGGCAGAGCTAATAAATGCATGAATAACAAATTCCTGTCCTCAGTTGTGCTGGCCTGTAAGAGGCAACAGTAAATTGGACAAACCACAAATTTTGGCAACAACTTAATATTAGACGGAAAATATTATGCAAGGAAAAAGAACACATGGGCAAACCCGCACAACGTGGAGTTAACAAGTGAAGGGGTTAGTCGCTGAACTAGCTGACACAGTATTTACGTGAGACAGTCTCTTGAAATGGTAGACTGGAGAAGCAGGGGTTACAATTTAAATGATCTCATGAGACTCCTAAATTAAGGGAACATTACATTCCTTAGCTAGAGGACTGTACCTTGCATGGGACTGATCTACGAGACAGAGTGCCACCAGTAAAACAACATACTTTTTTTTATATCTTGTGNTGCACCTCAGCCGAGCCAGCTGACCATTTACAACAGGACCAAGCTGTACATCAACCTAGAGGCATGTGTCAACACGCTGCAGGGCGAGTGCAAGCAGTTCCTCAATACCCACGGCCGAGATGGCGACAACCACACGGCGCCATCACGCTTCCCTTGCTACTATGATAAGGTCAGCATCTGACTTTCTAATGCTTTTCCAAAATACCCGGTGCAGCCTTATTCACAACAGTACATAAAGGCAATACCTGTGCAACATTTCTCATTACTATGCCATAGCATCTTTCTATAGAACAGCTTTTGTTTATACATTTCCCATTGAAGACTGTAGACATATAATAGAATTATTACAAACACTACCTCATTACTGTAAACTACTAGCAGAAGGTTAGTGTTACCAAGGTTCAAACCCTGCTGATTGATTGCCTGACAGAGCGACTCAACGTTCGTGGTGGCACGCTTCGACCTGCGCAAGACGTGGCGAGAGCTGATGATCGCAGCATTCGTGCCTTCCACGCTGTTCCTGCTCTCTGCGGCCACCCTCTGCGTGATCACGCGCTCCGTGACCGTGGGAGACGACGCTCGCATGCACTGCAAGTACTGCGGGGTTGGCAGCTCTACAGGAGGCGAGCCAGTCAAGACGGGCACTGACGACGAAACAGACAATGAGGAGTCTCCGGCACTGGGGCCCGGGGTATGAGGGTCTGGGTTGCTCCCACCTTCAGTGAGCGTAAACACTATTGTTGGAATTCTCACCAAAGCTACCAAATATCCTTTAGAGGTTGTTGGACAAACAGAACATGGTATCAGGTATCATGTAGGAAGTTATTTTCAACACTGGAAAATAAGCAGTCATATGTCAGCATTTGTATTTTTCCTGCAACACACAAAGAATGTGTGTGTGCTTTTAAATGTCCGTAGGTCACTTCAGTGACACGATGTTAAAGAACTCCTACCATAGTCGACCAGTCTTTAGATCCAAGTTTGTAATTCCATGCACTCTCAAGGTGGCCTTTTCAGCAGGTTACAATGCAGATGCCACATTGTACTGAGCCTTACAAATACTAGCAGACTTACACACAAAATGCTAACTACCTCTTTTATGATGAAGGGCTAGCAATAGAAATACTACCAATCTTATTTTTAAACTGAAAAATTACAAAATATTGATGCAAAAATTACAATTCTAACAAGACTCAAAACTTCTGTTTCCTTAGTGCTCCGTACAATCTAACTAATAATTAAACCCATGAAAACAACAACGATCTTAACTACCAGGATAGCATATTTTGCACTAAATAGTTGAACCACATGATATTTGCCTTTGTTTCCTTTTAGAAATGAAACAAGCTAAATCCATGAATTTTCATTATTTACCCATACTTACTTATTTTTAAAAAATTATATTGAAGGAAAGGCAGTATTTGAAAACAAATATGTGCACATATGCAAAGCTCAAAGATCACATAACATGTCAAAAGCCAAAGAAATATGTGGAAAGTAGACAGGCAATTCTCGCTACCGCCATTCCCATAATAAAATGACAGAACTGTTAGTATCCAGGAAGCTTGGCAGAGCTAGTAAATACATGAATAACAAATACTAATGAAGGTAACATGCTTGCACAAATCCCTGTCCTCAGTTGTGCTGGCCTGTAAGAGGCAACAGTAAATTGGACAAACCACAAATTTTGGCAACAACTTAATATTAGACGGAAAATATTATGCAAGGAAAAATAAAACATGGGCAAACCCGCACAACGTGGAGTTAACAATTGAAGGGGTTAGTCGCTGAACTAGCTGGCACAGTATTTACGTGAGACAGTCTCTTGAAATGGTAAGACTGGAGAAGCAGGGGTTACAATTTAAATGATCTCATGAGACTCCTAAATTAAGGGAACATTACATTCCTCAGCTAGAGAACTGTACCTTGCATGGGACTGATCTACGAGACAGAGTGCCACCAGTAAAACAACATACTTTTTTTTATATCTTGTGNACTGTACCTTGCATGGGACTGATCTACGAGACAGAGTGCCACCAGTAAAACAACATACTTTTTTTTATATCTTGTGGACTATTTATTCTATGGGTCATAATAATTCATATTTTTATCTTTCCCTTACACCTATCCTTATCTCTACTGAACATCTCCAACTTAGAGGAGGGGGAAGCATGCCTTTAAGCAACCTCCTGAGGTGGGGAAGCTTTTAGATACTCTTCTTAACACTTTCTTTTCGTAAAAATTAAATTTCTTTGCCATCAAAACCTAATTACATGCTGCATGAAAGACAGAGGAATGTATATAGCTCATAAGTAAACATGTACAGTGGAGTCTCGGTTAACCGTCACCCTTTTAACCATCAGTTTCTGTTAACCGTCAGTAAACTGGCACGACAAGTAAAATAATAAAATTGGATACAAAAAACAAACTTAATAAACTAAAAATGAAATAACTTTTTTCTCGCTTCATATTAGATCAAATTAAGCACATTATTGATTTGAACAATACGTATACTGTACTGCAATACATATACCCAGTAAAAATACATTCTGTGCGGTGCTGAATGCAAATGACTCCCGTTTGTTGTTTGGTGAAAGGGGGAGAGAGGGGAGAGAAAAGGGGAGAGAAGAGCTGAGGGGAGGGTGGAGAGGGAACGTAGATAAGGGGAAGGTGGAGAGGAAAGGTAGCAGAGGATAGGAGTGGGGAGAGAGAGAGAAGAGAAGGAAGGGAGGGAGGAGAGGGGAAGTTAGGAGAGGGGAAGAGAGGATGTAGAGGAGGGAGATAGAGAAGAGATGGAGTAGAGAGGAAGGGGAGAGGAGGTGGAGAGGGGAATAGGGGAGGAGGTAGAGAGGGAGGAATGAAAAAGGGGGAGAGAGGGAATGAGTGAGTGAGTCAAGAGATTTGGGTGGCTCTTAACAGTGAGGTCATGAGAGCCGATGAGGGTGATTGAGGTGAGTATGGAGCAGCGTCATAATAAAAGGGTGGGGTAAACGGGAGATCCACGAGAAAACCCGCCGACCAGCGGCATTGTCCGGCATGATTCCCACATGTGAAAATCTGGGAGTGACCCGGCCAGAGATAGAACCTGGTTCCCCTTGGTGGAAGGTGAGCAGGCTAACCGCTCAGCCACCATGGCCCTGGGGGAGCAGAGGGGGGTAGTAATGGAGAGGAAGGGGAATGGTGTGGAGGGGAGGGAGGGGGATGATGTGGAGAGAAAGAGATATAGGGAGAGGAGTGGTAAAGAGAGGAGAGGAGGAGTGGAAGAGAGAGGGGGAGAGGTAGAGAGAGGGGGAGAGGAAGAGAGGAGGATTGTTAGAGAAAGGGGGAGAGGTAGTGAGAGGGAGGAAGAGAGGTGAGTGGTAGGAGGGAAAGAAAGGTGTGTGTACATGCATGTAAGCATGTGCATGCATGTACACATGTGCATGCATGCATGCATGTACAAGTGTTCATGTTGAAAATTAATTTTGGTTGTATCATCCATAAATATTGTGTGTGAGTGTGTGTGTGTGCGCGTGCGCGTGTGTGTGTGTGTGTGTGTGTGTGTGTGTGTGTAAGAGGTGGCAACATTATATGCAGATGGCTTGCGTTTAAATAGTTTTTGTTTGGAGATGTGTATAGTTTATGTACAAATGAATGTTGCGTGATATCTTATGGGACAGGACCTAAACATTTTTCTATTGATGCAGTATTCCATAAAAGATAAAAGCAGATCATTTTCACATTATTTACGTAGGAATTTGGCCAGGACCACTGAAAATTTTCAGTGGATACAGTTTTTTGGTTCATTGCTGCTGAATGAAATAAAATGTAAGTTGTGCAATTTTTTTGTGAATGTAAAAGTGAAGAATGAAAAAAAAACTGGAAATGAGGAATTGCACGAGAAAAATGACAAAATCATGCATGAATGAACCAACACTGAAAAGAGAAAAAACAGATAAGTTTGAAATATATTCACAGAAATTGGTCATTCTTCAGCAGTAACATGCAAGACATGTTAATAGTTGTTCCAACAGTCATAAATTATTAAACCTGTTTTTTAATGTATTTTACTGCAATTGAAATTGTCATACTACTTTGTTTACATAAGTTACAATTTTCTCAATTATTTCTCATGGACTACTATTTTGGTGACAGCCATATTTGTCCAAGAATTGCAGTAAAACACATGCACTCATTTCATTTCAAAGCAGGTAACGTTATATTGTTGTATCTTGGGTTTCAAACTTAAGGTACATCCCATGCAGGGAATTATTCTTTGCATTATTTCTGTCCATATTCTGGCTATGTTCTACCTTTTAATGAAGGCAAAAACCTTTTGCTAATGAAAAATGCTTCTTCAAACCTTATGGTTAACAAATAAATCAATATCAATTAGCAAAACAAAATACTGCCATTCAGTAAGATTTTGTACAAATAGTAAAAAATGTATGTTATGTCCTTAATTATTCCACATTTTACTTGGCTGACTGCAGTTCAGCTGTTACCAAACAAAACAGCTGCATGCCAGAATCATCAGTTGTGTGCAGAACCATTAACTTCTGCTGTAATTACTTCATATTTATTAACTTTGTCCAGCTGCCAAGAAACTAACAGTTTTGTCTCTGTCAAGAAATGACACAGGAGATGCCTTGAACTTTTTAGTCTTGTAATGTTCAGAACCATCACCTGAGATGGTGGCGAAACATATTCCAGATTTATAAAGCGTTGTCAAACTGATCCACTAAAACACCTGCTGTAATTCACATTTCAATATTACTCTTTTATGATTTGAATAATGCTTGTGACACAAACAGTGCATCAATGTGAGGCTACAAGCATGGTATAGGCTATTCACTGTAAATTGAGCACTTTTGATAGCTCTCTCATTTGGAATAACAGTCAATAAATATATTTTATTTTAGCCTTAGACGTTAACTTCAGTGTGTGGTCGAATATACACACTATTACTTACAAGGCAATATTTATTTAAAAAGGTGGTTAAAGGATAAAAAATGGCTGAAAAAAAAGTAACTAGGACCTCAAAAGTGCTCACTTTACCATGAGCAGGCTACAACTGTGAAGCTTTGCATGGCATTGCATCACTTTTCATCCCCACAACACATTTACGCATAGAATTTACCAGCACTTACTAATAAGTACTAAGTCATTCAAACTACAAACTTGTGAAACCCATTCTTATCTTAAACAGCTTCCTTAATGGTCCAAGACAAAGATAAACACAAACAGCTTGCTTTCACTTTCCAACTTCCTTACAAGAAAAATAACTGAAGTCTAACTAATGTGCCTTATGCTATGATTTCAAAGATTGACTGAAACAGTTATTACTAATAAGGGATAATTTTGTGCCTTGGGTTTTAATAAAAACACTATTTAAAAATAAAGCACAAAACAAATAAAACCTTTAATTCTAACATATTGACTACTGCATAGATTCCCCGAGTCCTACTTTGTGGAAAAATACCATTAAAGTTTACCTTTTTGTACAGTGATGCATGTGAAAAAAAAAATGTAACAGTTACGTAAAAAGCAGCATATTTTATGGACCAAATCAGTTACAGTCACAATGTCACATACACAGTTGAATGTGATCCATTTTAATAGTGTCAAAGTTTTTTATCACATTCCAAAATGGAAATACAGACTTGACGAAGAGTTATGACTTCAGTAACAGCTCTTTTCAAAATGAAATGCTGAGTAACCACCAAAACCCACCCACTTCGGTTCAATTCATTGTTAATAGATTACCTATAAAATACTAACCTGTTATAAATAACATGTATGTACTTTATATAAGTTAGTGAAGTTATCAGCTACTCTTGATGTAAATAATCCAATTTTTGAAGTTGTTTTGGCACCAATTTGAGAATGGTTCAATTTTTGGGCTGTATTTATAAATTACTTTCTCTGAGAAATTACGTTTAGTGCAATTGGAACGATGTATGGTGAAACCCTCCAGAAGACCAAATAAACACTTACGGGACCACACAGTACTAGTGCACAAACTACAGCTTCAGAAAGGGCTTGGTTCTTCAACTATCTGAAGTGTACATATTCAACTTTTACACTCTTAAGAATAAATCTTCAAAAAGTCTCTAGTGGTTAGTGGTACAAAATCATTTTAGATATTGTGAACTTTTTATTTGTAGTTGCTCTTTTGACTTTTTTGCCATTTTATTTTAATTTATAGGATTCCAAAAGACGAAAGTATGTTTCCCCCTACTTTTAAAATAAATAAAAATCTTTTACTAAACTAAAAAAAATAGAAACTAATGTTTTGATGCATTTCAATATTTCCTTCAAAGATCTCCTTGAGGTGCTGTTTCCGGTATGTGGCGGGCAGACTTGGAAAACTAACTGTATCTCACCTCCCACCACAATTATCCTAGCTTGACTGTCTCCCTCATCTTCCCCTCGTTCCTGCATTTCCTTTGCTGTGTGTTCTTCCCATCTCTTTCTTGGGTTCCTCTGGGGCCACCGCCCGACATACCTATCACTTTTACGGGCAACCTCGCTTTCTCGCTCTCTTTTTCTATTCCACTGCAGCCATGCTACAAGAGTGGCACTACATTTTTCACACCATATCACTTAAACAATTGCAAAAATAATTCATTACTGTCTTCTTATGACAATAGCTTTTGCTTTATCTGCCTTCAGTTTCCTGTGTACTCCCAAAACACTTGCAGCTATCCACATGATTTAGTTACCAACACCCATCTATTTATGCACTTTCCCAACTCTGCTTAAATTAAATCTCTGGTCCTCACACTGATAAGGAACGGGATGGATGCCTAGTTACAACTGTATTTATCTTCAAATTTATAACAAAGACCTGCAAAATTATAGTAAATTATGTTCATCAATCTTTACTTGCCAGTTCCTGTGTGCAGATGTATACAATTAACATACGAGAGAAACAGGGCAGCATGTCGGTCAAAGAAACATTGAAATTCCACATTACAAAAGTTTTAAACTCAAATGCAAGCATTGTTTACGCATTACTGAAGTGTCCGAGAAAAAAAACTGATACAAGACTTTTGGAATAGTAAGCTTCTTCCCACAGTGCAAACAATAAATTGGCCTTACCAAGCAGGTCACACAACAGAGTCGCCGCGTTTCTCGACACTCCCAGGAAAAATGTGTGCTATTCTGCACTAGTGCTCAACATAATACATGTACCATTCCTTGACTAGGAAAGGGTCTGGCATACAAAACAACCTGATATAGACTGCCGACCGTTAACCAAGATCTTCAAAAAGTTGTACCTAGGATCTACTTTTCTGCTTATTCTGTATCCTTCTGCCACACAAATTGCTTGTATGAGAAACATCACACTGCACCGATCACAATTTTTCCAGTTATTACAAGAAAGTCTGCTCACGAGTAATGTTTGTACAAACATTGCGACACAAATTTTAACTAATTGTAAATAATATTTAAGACTGACCTATCACTACAATTGGGAAAAAAATTTCTACGTGGTTGTTTTTTCATTTAGTTAAAGTTTATTTATATTGCTAATAGGTCTGTCAACATTTTTATTTCAAATAAATCATAACATACAAAAACTTTAAATCAGTAACTGTAATGCTATACCTATTGTATAAATATAAAAATGGCCAAAAAAAAAAAAGAACTTAAACACGTACATTACACATTGAACTATAATAAAATATAGTTTTAGCCCCTCCACACATTGTGTAGTTTATGTCACTCACATGTTGGCCAGTTGTACAACTCTGTCTAACACTGCATATACTCCAACTTGGGGATGTCATCCATCATATTTTTCTTTAATGGAAGATGCGCCACAGAATATGCTGCTGTCCTTGGCAAAATTATTTGTTCAGTACTACGTACATGTACTTTATAACATGGTGCCATCAGTGAAGTTCCGTGCAGTAACTGCAGCATCATTGTAACTGAAGTGCATAAAGTGAATTTAGCGTTTGTAATTTTGGAAATCCCTCTTCCCTTCACCTTTCCGACAGTTGGTTATGTATTTACTTTACACCCCAAATGTTTACTGCAGAAATAAAATAACTCGCCGACTTTTGTATTGCATTAATAGTTTCCGTAACACTTCTAAAATTCTAACTAATTTTTTCTCTCTTCAAAATGATGGATGCACATTTATAAAAGCTGAAGCTGAATTCACAGTGAAATCAAAACAGTAACAGAAAGAGAAATTGTTTCTGAAATACCTGATTCACGTGTAGAACAAAAACTGCCATGGACCAGGTTAATTTAAATCATTGCAACTGATGGCGTGAAAAACTATCAACTGTTACACCTGTAAATATGTTACTAATATTTGCTAAGCTAATTCCAATTCAGTATCCACAATTTTAACGTCCCACTAACATGATGTCAAGAGCCAACTTTAATTGGCATATGCAGAACTAAAACACTATTACTGAGGAAGGTATGTATGTGCATACTTGCTGTACATAAGACATTATATGAAGTGTGACAAATTAGTGNATCCCTCTTCCCTTCACCTTTCCGACAGTTGGTTATGTATTTACTTTACACCCCAAATGTTTACTGCAGAAATAAAATAACTCGCCGACTTTTGTATTGCATTAATAGTTTCCGTAACACTTCTAAAATTCTAACTAATTTTTTCTCTCTTCAAAATGATGGATGCACATTTATAAAAGCTGAAGCTGAATTCACAGTGAAATCAAAACAGTAACAGAAAGAGAAATTGTTTCTGAAATACCTGATTCACGTGTAGAACAAAAACTGCCATGGACCAGGTTACTTTAAATCATTGCAACTGATGGCGTGAAAAACTATCAACTGTTACACCTGTAAATATGTTACTAATATTTGCTAAGCTAATTCCAATTCAGTATCCACAATTTTAACGTCCCACTAACATGATGTCAAGAGCCAACTTTAATGGGCATATGCAGAACTAAAACACTATTACTGAGGAAGGTATGTATGTGCATACTTTGCTGTACATAAGACATTATATGAAGTGTAACAAATTAGTGGNTGCTGTACATAAGACATTATATGAAGTGTGACAAATTAGTGGTTGTACATTCATCATGAAAAAATGATTTACATACACACATACATATGACTAATAGTGATGTATTACAAACCTCTACAACATGATAGTTATTGCCGCTCTTTATGGAAACTGATAGATTATAACCTTAATCATCAGTACAGGCATTACATGCTGCATGCCTGGTGTGTGTAAATGTTAGGATCTGTCAAAGAAACTACCTCTAATGAGTAATTCAAATTACAGTGTAAGTACATAGACATATAATGATAATAT
This sequence comes from Clitarchus hookeri, assembly GCA_002778355.1. NCBI lineage: Eukaryota > Metazoa > Arthropoda > Insecta > Phasmatodea > Phasmatidae > Clitarchus > Clitarchus hookeri. Next base: position 168,230 of record NQII01004162.1, read on the forward strand.
TATTCTGTCAATAAACCCTATTACCTAAAATGTAAATACTANTAACCTTAATCATCAGTACAGGCATTACATGCTGCATGCCTGGTGTGTGTAAATGTTAGGATCTGTCAAAGAAACTCCTCTAATGAGTAATTCAAATTACAGTGTAAGTACATAGACATATAATGATAATATTATTCTGTCAATAAACCCTATTACCTAAAATGTAGATACCATTGGCAAAAAATTTGTGATTAAATTTCTGGATAAAGGTGGATTTTACAGTAAATAACATAAAGATACGTTTTTAANATTGGCAAAAAATTTGTGATTAAATTTCTGGATAAAGGTGGATTTTACAGTAAATAACATAAAGATACGTTTTTAAGTAAATTTTAACTTGCTGACTAATAACCTGTCATTGAAAAACCAACTATGCCTCTGGATCATGAAATGCAATGGAACACATAGGCACACTATTGGATTTCTAGACTAGAAGTTATATTTTGTTTACTGCTGATTTTTTTTAAACAAATCTAATGCTGCATGTTGCTTGCTTTTATTCAGTTAAAGTAATTTTGTTATATGGAATTTGATTTTCTTTTCATATAGTAGACTTCAGCTAATATTTTTTTAATGAAAATAATCTTTTTAAACATTACGCATGAATCAGTGCATCCAGGCTTCATGTAACACTCGTAAAGATATAGCAGAAATATCACTTCACTCAGCTATTGCCAGTGGATGTAAAATCCTTTTCACGGCAGGTAAAAGCATACGGAAATATAAACTTTAGTTATTCAAAATTAATGCTTCAAATTTATGTGACAACTACTATCCTGAAGGCTTTCCACCATTATTACTCAACGCCACAGCTGAAACCAACAGACCACGTAGCTGCAGTTGGTTTCCTGAACACAAAATGCTTTTACATTGGCAACAGTGAAGCACTGTCATGTCTCTAGCAGATGCTGCAGTTGGTTTCCTGAACACAAAATGCTTTTACATTGGCAACAGTGAAGCACTGTCATGTCTCTAGCAGATGCTGCAGTTGGTTTCCTGAACACAAAATGCTTTTACATTGGCAACAGTGAAGCACTGTCATGTCTCTAGCAGATGCTGCAGTTGGTTTCCTGAACACAAAATGCTTTTACATTGGCAACAGTGAAGCACTGTCATGTCTCTAGCAGTTGCTGCAGTTGGTTTCCTGAACACAAAATGCTTTTACATTGGCAACAGTGAAGCACTGTCATGTCTCTAGCAGTTGCTGCAGTTGGTTTCCTGAACACAAAATGCTTTTACATTGGCAACAGTGAAGCACTGTCATGTCTCTAGCAGTTGCTGCAGTGGTCCAAGTTTTCACAGCCATCTTATTCTATCAACCCTCTTTTCGGAAGCGACAAACCTTGGTAGTCAAGTCGTACTTCTGATTGTACGATCATGTACACAAAAGACAAAGAAAAAGACATTTCTTTAAATGCTGTCACGACAGCTTTTGAAAACTGACTCTAACTGAAACAGGGACCAACGTATACAAGNGACAAAGAAAAAGACATTTCTTTAAATGCTGTCACGACAGCTTTTGAAAACTGACTCTAACTGAAACAGGGACCAACGTATACAAGTGTTTGAACCAAAAAAATCTGACTCCACAATAGAGATATTTAAATTATACATGCTAAATTCTTGACTGGTATCTATATTCACTCTGTCTACAAAATAACAGACAGTACAATTAAAAACAGCTAAACATGAGGACACTTACATGTGCTACTCCATTGTTATAACTATGTGTGCGTATGCTTATAACAAACAGTAACATGTGATTGGAAATAATGATTTAGGTCATTGGTTATAGTTTCCAATGTAATCTGTGAAAAAAAAANCAAACAGTAACATGTGATTGGAAATAATGATTTAGGTCATTGGTTATAGTTTCCAATGTAATCTGTGAAAAAAAATGTGTTTTATGCAATTTGTTTATGATATAATGAATGTTTAGAAAGAAATATTGTATGTAGTATAAATGNAAAAAAAATGTGTTTTATGCAATTTGTTTATGATATAATGAATGTTTAGAAAGAAATATTGTATGTAGTATAAATGCAAAAACAATGTTTAAAAAATTACAAAAAGCTATATATTTATATAACGATTAGCAAATACTTGCTGTAAATAAAATATTGCAAAACAAACTGTTTCAGTGTAAAACTCAAAAAAATGTCGTAATTGTTTTAATTTCTAATCAAATGTAAAACAGTGGAAGTAAGAAGTCAAGTTTTGATTCCTCAGTCATGCATGACATGAACAACCCACTGTGCATGTCATTCATAAGAATTATACATTCACCGCTTTTGTTCATGTGCCAAACATAAATGATGTGGCAGTGGGAATTAATCATCACTCTTCTGCAAATTCAAATTAATTTAACAAGATGGAATTTCACTGCAAAAGTATTTGTACAACACAATTTGCCACTTTCTAAAAAATAATTTTGAATTCTCAGATATAAACCCTCTCTAACCCCCNAGTATTTGTACAACACAATTTGCCACTTTCTAAAAAATAATTTTGAATTCTCAGATATAAACCCTCTCTAACCCCCCTTCCCCCTTTTATGTATAAATTTCAAGGACTTATAATATCAAATATCAATCTTGTACCTTAATGGACATGACAAATGAATTAATTATAAATAAGGGTTCAAACATGCTTAGTTCAATTGTTCCTTAAAAACTCCACATAGTGAATAATAATAATAGTGTTTCACAGTGTCACAAATACTAAACTTTTGAAGGAAAGTATTAATTGAGAATACTTAACCCATTTTTTGTAATTTGTAATTATAATAGTGTAAAAGGCCACAAGACACTCTTGCCAAAAGGTGGAGGGAACATGTATGGAGAGACAGAGAACTAATGCATGTTACAGGATAAACAAAATTCTGAACATAAGTTGCAATAGAATAGCTAACAGGTCTTGCAGACATTGTCGGTGGGAAAACTGAAAAGTGANAAAATTCTGAACATAAGTTGCAATAGAATAGCTAACAGGTCTTGCAGACATTGTCGGTGGGAAAACTGAAAAGTGAAAATAATTCAACAGAATGGAAAAACCGAAGTATACTGTCCAAACCAAAGATACTGACGCTACTCGCCACCAGTGGTATACAGGCTGGTTCGTATGGTACGAGTTATCTATCTGGCGCAGACTACGGACGCCTTGGGTGTTGAATAGAGGGTGGACAATAAAGTCTCTCAGTGTTTCAGTTTACAAAGTTTATACTTGGCTTAAAAAAACAATACAAATATAGACACCTCCGAGACGGTACCCCGCGAGTTGGGGGCCTTAAGGGCGAATTAAAGCACTCGTGCTAACTGCTTCTGACATTGTGGGGGAATGCTAGGTGTCAGGGAAGGTCCATTGAGCGATGACGCTCGTACTTAGCTGTATTTGTAGTTCTGGGTGTTCCGGCGGTAGGTTGAGGTCCGGTAAGCTGGGCGGCCCTTCACGAGCCCTCGCCTCGGTCTAGTTGGCATGGTGGACTCAGCTGGCGTCCTCCTTCTGCCTCGATGACGACTCTCTACGACGGACTGTTCCAGGGTTCTCTCCTCAACGACCACACGATACGACTGCCTCTGGCGACCTCACGATCCGACTGACTCCTCCTTTCCCTGCATGTTGGCTTTTAACCTTTCCTCAACGACCTCCAGATCCTCACACGTGTCTCACTCATTGAAGGGGTGAAAGGGGGGAGGGGGGAGGCGGCCATACTGCCAAACACTGTCAGCCCTTCTTACTCGTCTAACTAGAGGTGTGTCTGCGAAACTCTAGCTTACCTCTGCATTACCTCGGCACGTGTCCATGTTCTCATGCGTGTTGCTAGGGGAGGGGTGGGGGCCCGTGGCAATACTGCCAAACACTGTCAGCCCTTTTCTCGCGTATCTCACCTTGGCACGTGTCCATGTTCTCACACATTTTACTTGGTGCGTCAGCAATTTGCCAGCTTAACTCTGCATTTTCCCCCCGCGCGTGTCAACTGCCTGTCCATCCCCGGGCCGGCCTGGCCTCGCAGCACGTGTATCGCAGCACGTGTCTACTAAGGGGCCCTGGCGGGGGGTGTGACAGCGGCGCTTCTGAATACTAACCATATGCGGCACGCGTCAATACTTATAAAAATACGTGGGCAGGAAGCACAGAAGAGACGAGTACAAGGATGGACAGCCATGTCTAGCAAAACAGCTATTACAGTAACCACATTATTCTCCCCTAATTTCCTTAATGTGATTATAAATACATAGCTACAACATAAACTTTGTGTTCATAAGAAAAGAATTTTCAATNCCCTAATTTCCTTAATGTGATTATAAATACATAGCTACAACATAAACTTTGTGTTCATAAGAAAAGAATTTTCAATCATCATTAAAAAAAAAATACAATAAAATTTTTTTCTCAGTATTGAAATATTTCATTGGAAGTTTCAATAAAGCATTTTTGAGAACAACAAAAAAATATATTTTTCTGAGAAAATTTTTATAATCAAACTATTTTTATGATCTGTAATTGAAATATGCGGAATAAACAATGCTTTTTTCAAGCAGTTACAATGTCTTACAATATTAGCATAGCATATGTATGCCATCTAAATTTTTTACAAAATTAACATTTGTATAGGTGAGAGAATGCTACACCAGACATGATATAACCGTTAGGAGAATCTTGCTGCTGCATAACAGTCTTATGGAACTACAAAGCTCCTCAAGACAGCTTACTTCTGTGCTCTAACTTTTCCTAAGCTTAATTATACCTGGCACAGCACAACATATCATTGTTACATAATGAGATACTTCCCTATTTTCTAGCATAAAATGTGCATTAATTATGAATGTCCGATAAATGCTGCAATTGTGTACAAGTGTTGTACAGTAATGTTTTTGGCAACATCTGTGTAAAAAAACACAAAAGGAACCCAAACTTCACTTGCTCAAGTCTCATTGGTGAACAACAATTTCCACATTATTAGCTTCTGTTGCAATTTGTTTTAAGAATTATGCACATGTAGCCCTGTCTTTCACAGACACTTGGCCCTGCGGGAAATGTGTGACATATGCCCTGTTTATCAGAATAAAGATTACTTAATGTTTTATTCCAATTTTTATTTCCAAAAAATGAAAGGGTTGTCTTATTTCTCATTCTAAAAAATTTTGGGGTCAATGTTTTTGCTTTGAGTAGTAGCAAATGATGTTCAATATTTTTTGTCTATACATATATTTTATTATACTACAAGGCAATCAACAAAACTTAAAAAAACATTAACATATTATTTTTGTTATAATCAAAGGAAAAATATAAAAATTGATAAACAAACTTTTTTATGTTTTAACGTATTTAAGGTTTAGTACATACTGTGTATTATTAACTGCACAAAAATTTGGTTATGGTAAACTTTATTTGTCGAGAAATTAATTTTTCATGAAGACCAAAGTACAAATCTGAGGGTAGTCTTATTTTTGGGTAAATATAACAACTCTCTTACAGCAAAATTGATAGCTGACCGCATAGCAAAACTCCTGTATGGTACTGATGCATAAATTATTTCATTCTGACATGTCTTATTTATCTGTTATCTTGCCAGCAGATCAACCACCTCACACAGATTAACACCACAGCTATGTCATCAATCACACACATCGGCCTCTATGCTTGCTCCAGTTACAGCCATTACCACCACAAAGTCCACCCATCTTACTTTGCACTGTCGAGAAGCTGTAACAGGGACCTATCCTAGTCAGCCCGTAGCAATGCTTGCTGTCCACCGCACTTGTGGATCTCCACCTGATGGCAAGAGTAGCATATCCCTCACAAGTTACAGCATGCACTGAGCCACTTCAAGGGTAGTCTCATTTCCCCTGCCCGTCCATACCATTCTTACTCATTTACGCAGGGTGGGATTAAAGCAGTTTAGCTGCTGTATCCCACCAGACTGAGTGTGAAGCAGCCTGATACTCTCAACCCATAAACTCAATGTCCAGAACAGAGTTGAGAAACTGGCCTACTGGAAAATGCACCTGTACGGATTTCGCCATTTGCTGAGTCCATCAACTACAGAGGACTCTGAAAGCAATCATTTCCCACTGCCATGTCATGTACAAAACTCACTAATTTTTCACTCCCCTTCCAGGCTGCATTTAAGAGATTTTATTTGTTTTAATATATGTTAAAACTAACTAGCACTCACAAAAATGTAATTTTTTTTAAACAAAGTTCTATAAAATTATTTTACTAAGAATTAATTTGAAAAATTAATTTCCTTTAGTGCTGCATTTTTTTAGAAGCTCTGTGTAACTTATTTAATGTGATAAAATTTTTTGTGCGTGATGTAATTTTATGAATAACTAATTTTCAGCTGCTTGTTGTATCACCCAATTTAGCGTGGAAAGCAGTTCCCTGTTAATAATATAACATCTAATTTAAGGGTGGAAAAGACTGTGGGAGTTGTATAATTATCAGCAGAATGTTGGATTTAACAGTAGGTTGTATTATATTTTGTAACAATCAGAACACATTTCATTAACTGCACCTATAAACTTTAATATATGATCTCAACATACAGAGTCTACACTCAAATGTTTAGAACATTCAACAGTAGCGTAGCCAGCAATTTCTCAAGGAGTAGGCTTACACTGACTGAGGAGAAGGGAGGGGGAGGTTGCATTTAACCATCAGCAGTGATGGCAAGGAGTGTTAATTACGATTAATACTAGGAGAATAATTACTTTACAGTATTTATAAAATACATCATAGTTTACCGCAATTACATATTTTTATCACAATTAAAGACTTATTAATAGTTTTAATACTAATTGCTGTAAAAGAAAGGGGGGGGAGGGAGGTTTTACAAACCCAAACCCTATATCCTCCCCTCTGGCTACGCCCCTGAACTAACAATCAATAACGTTAGAACCACAAAACCAAAGTCTGCTCATTGGTACAAAAATGAAAATGAGACAAATTGATTAGTTGTGCAACAAAATATAATAAAAATTTTGCTAATAAAGAGATGATAATCACTATTTGAAACCATGCGAAAGAAACCTAAAAATTCTGGTAAAGCTTTTTCGAAGAACAAAGCACAAATTTGTTCCCAGAGTTTTTTAATCAGAATTTTTAAAATTTGGGCGATCCTAACTTATAGTAATTATACCACAGCCTTTCAAATATTACCTAAACAATTACAATTTATAATATTGTACATGAGGTTATTTCTGTAAAGCCCATGTCAAACTGTACCTCACAATATTTTCTGATGAAAGTTGGCTGACTTTTGAAACCGAGATACAGTAGAACCATATTAAAACATTTACAAAGGGACCCAAGAAATGTCTACTTTATATAAGGGAAAACATCGTAAGAGAATAATTTTCTATTGAAAAAACTTTTTATTTTGGACGAAGAGAAGGTAACTACATTTACAGATACATTTAACAAAAATAATGAACCACAGAAAATCCTGACTGTATACAGCATATTTAATTACAACAAAATAAATGTGATACATTTAGTCAGTCAGTCATCAACAGTTACCAATCAGAAGGGTGTGTTGTAGCAACCATGTAAAGATTGAGTGGAAAACAAAGCAGCCATTAAAATAAGTCACTTCTAGCTAATCATGTATTTGCTCCTTTTCTTAACTACCAGTTGTTTACATGGGCTCTAATAAGAATAATGCACTTTCAAAAGTGTACTTCTTTCTGTGTTAATTCCTAAAATATACATACGTAGACATGAAACTATATCTGTACAGATTTGTGTACCTTATCTGAGAATTTGTAAGTTCTACTGTGTAAAAAAGATATATTTTACAGGTACAACATAACACCAAAGTGGCCAAAACTGTAAAACATTTGGTTGAACTAACAATCTATGTTCTAAAATCTTCTACTAAAAATTGGAACAATTTTTTATTAACTTTATTCCTACGATTGGGCCCTTTCTTGGCATGTACTTTTTTTGTGCGTGTACTGTAATAACCAGTATTATTCATATAATTTCTTCTCCTACATTCCTTTAAAAAATATCTTTACAAGCAAGCAAATTAATGCAATGCTAAATGTGTAAGAATGNAAACACTGTCAGCCCTTCTTACTCGTCTAACTAGAGGTGTGTCTGCGAAACTCTAGCTTACCTCTGCATTACCTCTGCACGTGTCCATGTTCTCATGCGTGTTGCTAGGGGAGGGGTAGGGGCCCGTGGCAATACTGCCAAACACTGTCAGCCCTTTTCTCGCGTATCTCACCTCGGCACGTGTCCATGTTCTCACACATTTTACTTGGTGCGTCAGCAATTTGCCAGCTTAACTCTGCATTTTCCCCCCGCGCGTGTCAACTGCCTGTCCATCCCCGGGCCGGCCTGGCCTCGCAGCACGTGTATCGCAGCACGTGTCTACTAAGGGGCCCTGGCGGGGGGTGTGACAGCGGCGCTTCTGAATACTAACCATATGCGGCACGCGTCAATACTTATAAAAATACGTGGGCAGGAAGCACAGAAGAGACGAGTACAAGGATGGACAGCCATGTCTAGCAAAACAGCTATTACAGTAACCACATTATTCTCCCCTAATTTCCTTAATGTGATTATAAATACATAGCTACAACATAAACTTTGTGTTCATAAGAAAAGAATTTTCAATTATCATTAAAAAAAAATACAATAAAAATTTTTTCTCAGTTTTGAAATATTTCATTGGAAGTTTCAATAAAGTATTTTTGAGAACAACAAAAAAATATTTTTTTCTGAGAAAATTTTTATAATTGAACTATTTTTATGATCTGTAATTGAAATATGCGGAATAAACAATGCTTTTTTCAAGAAGTTACAATGTCTTACAATATTAGCATAGCATATGTATGCCATCTAAATTTTTTACAAAATTAACATTTGTATAGGTGAGAGAATGCTACACCAGACATGATATAACTGTTAGGAGAATCTTGCTGCTGCATAACAGTCTTATGGAACTACAAAGCTCCTCAAGACAGCTTACTTCTGTGCTCTAACTTTTCCTAAGCTTAATTATACCTGGCACAGCACAACACATTATTGTTACATAATGAGACACTTCCATATTTTCTAGCATAAAATTTTTAATGTGCATTAATTATGAATGTCCAATAAATGCTGCAATTGTGTACAAGTGTTGTACAGTAATGTTTTTGGCAACATCTGTGTAAAAAAACACAAAAGGAACCCAAACTTCACTTGCTCAAGTCTCATTGGTGAACAACATTTTCCACATTATTAGCTTCTGTTGCAATTTGTTTTAAGAATTATGCACTTGTAGCCCTGTCTTTCACAGACACTTGGCCCTGTGGGAAATAAGTGACATATGCCCTGTTTATCAGAATAAAGATTACTTAATGTTTTATTCCAATTTTTATTTCCAAAAAATGAAAGGGTTGTCTTATTTCTCATACTAAAAAATTTTGGGGTCAATGTTTTTGCTTTGAGTAGTAGCAAATGATGTTCAATATTTTTTGTCTATACATATATTTTATTATACTACAAGGCAATCAACAAAACTTAAAAAACATTAACATATTATTTATGTTATAATCAAAGGAAAAATATAAAAATTAATAAACAAACTTTTTTATGTTTTAACGTATTTAAGGTTTAGTACATACTGTGTATTATTAACTGCACAAAAATTTGGTTATGGTAAACTTTATTTGTCGAGAAATTAATTTTTCATGAAGACCAAAGTACAAATTTGAGGGTAGTCTTATTTTCGGGTGAATATAACAACTCTCTTACAGCAAAATTGATAGCTGACCACATAGCAAAACTCCTGTATGGTACTGATGCATAAATTATTTCATTCTGACATGTCTTATTTATCTGTTATCTTGCCAGCAGATCAACCACCTCACACAGATTAACACCACAGCTATGTCATCAATCACACACATTGGCCTCTATGCTTGCTCCAGTTACAGCCATTACCACCACAAAGTCCACCCATCTTACTTTGCACTGTCGAGAAGCTGTAACAGGGACCTATCCTAGTCAGCCCGTAGCAATGCTTGCTGTCCACCGCACTTGTGGATCTCCACCTGATGGCAAGAGTAGCCTATCCCTCACAAGTTACAGCATGCACTGAGCCACTTCAAGGGTAGTCTCATTTCCCCTGCCCGTCCATACCATTCTTACTCATTTACGCAGGGTGGGATTAAAGCAGTTTAGCTGCTGTATCCCACCAGACTGAGTGTGAAGCAGCCTGATACTCTCAACCCATAAACTCAATGTCCAGAACAGAGTTGAGAAACTGGCCTACTGGAAAATGCACCTGTACGGATTTCGCATTTGCCGAGTCCATCAACTACAGAGGACTCTGAAAGCAATCATTTCCCACTGCCATGTCATGTACAAAACTTGCTAATTTTTCACTCCCCTTCCAGGCTGCATTTAAGAGATTTTATTTATGTTTTAATATATGTTAAAACTAACTAGCACCCACAAAAATGTAATTTTTTTTAAACAAAGTTCTATAAAATTATTTTACTAAGAATTAATTTGAAAAATTAATTTCCTTTAGTGCTGCATTTTTTTAGAAGCTCTGTGTAACTTATGTAATGTGATCAAATTTTTTGTGCCTGATGTAATTTTGTGAATAACTAATTTTCAGCTACTTGTTGTATCACCCAATTTAGTGTGGAAAGCAGTTCCCTGTTAATAATATAACATCTAATTTAAGGGTGGAAAAGACTGTGGGAGTTGTATAATTATCAGCAGAATGTTGGATTTAACAGTAGGTTGTATTATATTTTGTAACAATCGGAACACATTTCATTAACCGCACCTATAAACTTTAATATATGATCTCAATATACCGAGTCTACACTCAAATGTTCAGAACATTCACCAGTAGCGTAGCCAGAATATTTCTCAAGGAGTAGGCTTATACTGACTGAGGAGAAGGGAGGGGGAGGTTGCATTTAACCATCAGCAGTGATGGCAAGGAGTGTTAATTACGATTAATACTAGGAGAATAATTACTTTACAGTATTTATAAAATACATCATAGTTTACCGCAATTACATATTTTTATCACAATTAAAGACTTATTAATAGTTTTAATACTAATTGCTGTAAAAGGAAGGGGAGAGAGGGAGGTTTTACAAACCCTATATCCTCCCCTCTGGCTACACCCCTGAACTAACAATCAATAACGTTAGAACCACAAAACCAAAGTCTGCTCATTGGTACAAAAATGAAAATGAGACAAATTGATTAGTTGTGCAACAAAATATAATACAAATTTTGCTAATAAAGAGATGATTATCACTATTTGAAACCATGCGAAAGAAACCTAAAAATTCTGGTAAAGCTTTTTCGAAGAACAAAGCACAAATTTGTTCCCAGAGTTTTTTAATCAGAATTTTTAAAATTTGGGCGATCCTAACTTATAGTAATTATACCACAGCCTTTCAAATATTACCTAAACAATTACAACTTATAATATTGTACATGAAGTTATTTCTGTAAAGCCCATGTACTTCACAATATTTTCTGATGAAAGTTGGCTGACTTTTGAAACCGAGATACAGTAGAACCATATTAAAACATTTACAAAGGGACCCAAGAAATGTCTACTTTATATAAGGGAAAACTTCGTAAGAGAATAATTTTCTATTGAAAAAACTTTTTATTTTGGACTAAGAGAAGGTAACTACATTTACAGATGCATTTAACAAAAATAATGAACCACAGAAAATCCTGACTGTATACAGCATATTTAATCACAACAAAATAAATGTGATACATTTAGTCAGTCAGTCATCAACAGTTACCAATCAGAAGGGTGTGTTGTAGCAACCATGTAAAGATTGAGTGGAAAACAAAGCAGCCATTAAAATAAGTCACTTCTAGCTAATCATGTATTTGCTCCTTTTCTTAACTACCAGTTGTTTACATGGGCTCTAATGAGAATAATGCACTTTCAAAAGTGTACTTCTTTCTGTGTTAATTCCTAAAATATACATACGTAGACATGAAACTATATCTGTACAGATTTGTGTACCTTATCTGAGAATTTGTAAGTTCTACTGTGTAAAAAAGATATATTTTACAGGTACAACATAACACCAAAGTGGCCAAAACTGTAAAACATTTGGTTGAACTAACAATCTATGTTCTAAAATCTTCTACTAAAAATTGGAACAATTTTTTTATTAACTTTATTCTTACGATTGGGCCCTTTCTTGGCATGTACTTTTTTTGTGCGTGTACTGTAATAACCAGTATTATTCATATCATTTCTTCTCCTACATTCCTTTAAAAAATATCTTTACAAGCAAGCAAATTAATGCAATGCTAAATGTGTAAGAATGGAGAGAAGATATAAAAGTGAACTTGAACTAATAGAATTCCAGTGTATTTCAGAAACAATGTGGAGTGACATTTTACTGTATTATAGTGATAAGTGTGCCACACATCAGTAAGGCGAAATTAACTTTCCATTTAATGGTTACTAAATTTAAAATTCAACCTTTAAATGTAAATAAACAGCAACATCTCAAACAAAAATAACAGATTAACGATAAAGCAAACAAACATTACCAACCCAACAGGGTCATTTGCTTGTTAAGAACCAATGTGTAGCATTGGGCAAAGCAAATGTGGGGAGAATGGTGGCCCACATCTCTTTCTTATGCATACCACATTACACACCTCTATNTCTCTTTCTTATGCATACCACATTACACACCTCTATGCACATGAAATCCCCTTAGCATACAAAATTACAGCAAGCAAACATAACCCTCCAACTTATACGAACTTGTACAAAATATTGATGATGATGGTTAATTTATAAATTTGCTATGTAATTGATAAATTCTCAACTGCAAATTTAGAACTTACAAAGTCAACTTGAAAAAAAATTAATTTCCATATACTTGCAAGTTTGAAGGAATGCACTTTTAGCAAAATATGTATTGACAAGTAGAAACCACAGGTCATNAACAGGGTCATTTGCTTGTTAAGAACCAATGTGTAGCATTGGGCAAAGCAAATGTGGGGAGAATGGTGGCCCACAACTCTTTCTTATGCATACCACATTACACACCTCTATGCACATGAAATCCCCTTAGCATACAAAATTACAGCAAGCAAACATAACCCTCCAACTTATACGAACTTGTACAAATTATTGATGATGATGGTTAATTTATAAATTTTCTATGTAATTGATAAATTCTCAACTGCAAATTTAGAACTTACAAAGTCAACTTGAAAAAAAATTCATTTCCATATACTTGCAAGTTTGAAGGAATGCACTTTTAGCAAAATATGTATTGACAAGTAGAAACCACAGGTCATACATTAAACGTTACTTTTGCACAGTGTTTTAATGACTAAGCTGTCAGCAATGACATCAGGGTAAATTGTCACTTTGTGTTCTCTGCCCATTTCCTTGATAATTTTCAACATTTACCTCAGTTATGTCCTTCCCTATTCGCACCTTTTGACTATTGCACTCGAGAGACAAGAACAGGCAGTAAAATATGTCACATCTTTCTAATTCTACCCCACAACTACNTTTTGCACAGTGTTTTAATGACTAAGCTGTCAGCAATGACATCAGGGTAAATTGTCACTTTGTGTTCTCTGCCCACTTCCTTGATAATTTTCAACATTTACCTCAGTTATGTCCTTCCCTATTCGCACTTTTTGACTATTGCACTCGAGAGACAAGAACAGGCAGTAAAATATGTCACATCTTTCTAATTCTACCCCACAACTACATCTAGCAAAATTATTTAGCCCATTTACTGCAGCTATGTATATAACACTGCTCAAATTGCAAAAGTCCCATGCAAGAAAAGTGTACAGCTGTCATTACAAATTGTTCAACATCAGAAATCTGTATGCATATGCACATATTTATATTTTTTACTTCACAAGAAAAAATTATCTTTAATTAAAAAGCAAATTTATACATTAAATGAAGAAAAAAAAACAAGTCACAATTTACTAAGTTAAATGCAGATTAAAAAGTTAGAAAAACATATAATAATATGAATCAAAAAATTTTACTATGGACACATAATAATACAATTTCGTATAGTTTATTTTATAAATTTTACTAAATACATATTATAAGATATATTTCAAGGAATTGGCCTCTCTAGAATTAACATTTTTTTTGATCAAATATTTTCTAGTTTTTCCAATTGCTCAGTTTATCCAATATTTATAATGCCAGGTCTACAGGCTATTACAATTAAATCTGCAAGCAATTTGGGAAACTATGATGGTGTAAGAGTTCTGTCAGCACTGTAGTTCCTGCACTCAAAATAAGTACATACTGAAGGATGTGAATGAATGCCAGAATTGGCACATCAGAGCAACCACTAACAGCGCCAATTTCAAACACATTGCAAACGTTACTGTTGGGTGGCCCCATTACCACACACACTTTTCCTAAACATTTCAGAAAAAAATAACAAGCCAACTTTTGATACGAATAGTTAATAATTATCAGAAGGATTAAACTTACCCTGCTATCAATGTACTTCACAGTAACAGATCTTGGCTAATGCTTTATCAAATTTTTTTCAACCAGATAAAAATTGTAAATGTTAAACACCTAAGTTGACAACCCTCGCCACGCTGCCTACTGATCACCTCTACATGTAAGACACGGGCCCAGTCGTACATTCCACCTCGATCTAGACACAGCACAACTGCACATGTCATCCCCCAATCAAAATTCACTTTTGTTCAGATATACTGGAAAGCACTTCTGCAAGGTTCACTTTGAATGTTATGTTTGTACCATTTACAATGTTGAATTTTCATGTATTTTTTTAAAATCTCGAAAGATACTTAGTTATTTTCCAAAAAACTAAATTTGTAATTCTCTCTCAAATCAAAGAAACATCAAGAAATACCCAAAAAATTCTGATCCCCAAACGAAAATATATAAACATATAAAGATGTCTAGCAATACCATGAATATTAGTGGTAATAAATACTGAACTCGACAATTGCATGAAATTCCTAATAAAATTCATGGTATTAGTGTCAGCTATACATCCTTCAATTATTACAAATTAGCATGTAAACACTACTTAAGTTGTAACAATAGAACTCAAAAGTAAACAATGTTCTAAAATATACATAAAATGTGAACTTAAAATTTTATACGTTTTGTGATTTTCTACTAATATTTAGATTTATATCCAAAGGAGTTAATCACCAAAACAGAGACACAATTTTTGTGATATTTTTATGTACAGGTTTAATGCACACTTCACAACACAGGCCTACATATAACATTTCAGGGAAAATAAAAAAATTAATGAATTGTAAGGAGCTATTTTTGTTACAATTTATGAAGGTTAATATAGCTGTATTTTCAGTGTCATACACATGTGTAAAAATGAAAACAGATACACTGCATTATAAAGTTATAATGATAATTACAATTATGAAAATAATTATAAGTTATGCAATCACATAATTTAAAATGGAAACACTAAAAATTCTAACAGCACAGGCAATATTGTTTGGAAACTGCAACTCTCACTAGCAAAATACAAACTCTGATACTTTTATACATTTATATTTAAAAATACAATTTACTTGGCTTCCATTTTAAGCATAGGATACTCTCAAAAAATATTTCACATATGTTTGTTGGCTAAAAATATTAACTACTAACACATTAAGTTGGAAAAAAAAGCTATGCCAAGTCTGTAATACAGTGTCTACATATAAGTAAGAAAAATGTACAAGAAAACAGTGTAACTCAATGTGGCTTTACTTCATTTAAGTCTCATATACTGTAAATAAAGATGTACATATAATATCAACTGTTTGTTATCTTGCAGTACACACACACAGTCCTTAACTGTTGACATTGAGACTGAAAGGTTTGACAGGTCAGGAAAAATGCTTGTTCAAATGTTACAATTGTTACATGCAGAAAGCATTAAGAGAGTGATCTACGTAGCTGAAGAGTATGTGCATTACACAGGGACTGCAAACAAGATAACCTTACAGGTTGTTGCAGCAATGTGACGAGCTGTGAGTGATGAGTCACGTGGCTGTCTGCACCCTGGTAGGTAACCTCCGTCTGTTTTGGTCAGTGAGCAGACCCAATTACGTATCATTACATGTGTTCATGGCATCAACTCAGAACTCACAAGAAGTCCACGTAGTGATCATTTCAATGTGGATTTTGACTTGAAGAAGGATGCAAGTCAAATTCTATTTTAAAAATGATTACTACACGGACACACAAAGAATTGTGTACACTATTGCAGTGCATCTCGAGGAGCGCAAGGAGTTGTCACAGAATGAAGTAGAATATTGCTGATGTGATGAGTGTTGCAACAGATGTTTCAGAAACAATAGTACATAAGATTTTAGCAAAGAGTTTATTTACATGTTGTGATCTGGTTATCACAAGGGATGTTTGTGTGGACTACACAAAGGTGCTAGCAAGGCCGGGAATTTCACTAATTACTTCTGGACGTAGGCTAGATTTCAGAGTCGTTCATATGCTCGTGACATCTGCCATAGTTCGATGGCTGGATATCTTATGTTATCCGGACATGATTTGAGCACTCTACTTCCAAGGTGTTTGTTAGTGGCCCACAGGCCTCCAGGGCATATCAAATACCTTCCAGTTCAATTAAAAATCACCACAACTGTACATTGGTCTGAAGTTTAGCCTGACTAGTTTAACTTGCAAAATTTCCGGATCCCTACTAAGTTGCCAATGAGAAGGGCTTCAGACCCATGAATAGTGCCATGCCAAATGATTAGCTATTGGAGTTGGACTCCGACATTTCACAGACTGACCAGTTGCATGTTCCCATTCCTCCACAGCCTGGAATGAGCAACAAGTGAGGGAAGGGTGGAACACCCTAGTGAGAGACAGTTGGGAATGGAATTCTCAGTGTGGTCAAACACCATCCACTTCACCTGAGGCTATCAAATGTGAAAAGGATGGGTGCAGCGCTAATTGCCATCTTTCAAGTCCCATTTATTATTGTGATCATCAGCTTCAACTGCTTACTTATTCCATGCAATTCAGTGGAAGGTAGAAAAGCACAGGTTTGTGCTACTGCAGTACGTAAACAGTTCAGTTCAGTTTCATTTAGTCTGCAGTACCAGTTAGGGTCCACCATGGGCTGGTTGGTGAAAGGTAATCCTGTACATTACTGTGCAATGGCTAGGAAGCATACAAACTAAAGATAATAAATAAGGTATACTTTGCTTAATCTGAAGTTCTGTTTGTTCTAGTGTGGCTCTCTGGTCAGTTAGGAGAGTTTGGTACCCTTAACTGGACCCTGGCCATTCAATAAGGGTCAGTGTTTTACGTAGTGCTTCA
Source organism: Clitarchus hookeri (assembly GCA_002778355.1). Taxonomy (NCBI): domain Eukaryota; kingdom Metazoa; phylum Arthropoda; class Insecta; order Phasmatodea; family Phasmatidae; genus Clitarchus; species Clitarchus hookeri. The sequence goes on from NQII01004162.1 coordinate 185,616, forward strand.
AGTACACAACTCCCATCTGCTCCAGGTCGACACGAACTTCACCAGGATCTAACAAACATNTGGACCCTGGCCATTCAATAAGGGTCAGTGTTGTACGTAGTGCTTCAAGTACACAACTCCCATCTGCTCCAGGTCGACACGTACTTCACCAGGATCTAACAAACGTTATAGCTCAAGTACTATCAATGAGGAGGTTTTTCAGCCACGATTATGCAGCCAGTTATCTTTGAGTCACAACAAGTAGTGGTTTCATGAGAGAATTATCAATCTACCTATGCACATGTGTCACATGGCATCATGTGGTCTCAGACTTGCGGTTGGTTTGGGGACTGCCAGGAACATGATAGGTGTGGATGATTTGGACGTTACTGATGTCCTTCCCACTCATTTCTGGAGGTTTGAGAAGAGTCTACTTTGATACCGTGTGCAATAAACCTCAGAACCTTACTTTAATGACCGTCTCTTGTCCTTCAGATATCCTATGGCAGCCACAGTAACAGAAAGAATGCCTGCCTCTCTTCCTCTAAGCAAACGCACCACTACGCTAAGGCACATTGTAAGTCTGCAGACATGGTAAAATTCGAGAAAATTTCAGCGGTCATAAACTGGGAGCACTAGGATTTCTGCAAGGCAAGGATCCAAACCATGCTGGCATGTGCCTGCTCCCTGCACAACAGAAGCCATGAGGCTGCCTCATCACAGAGCTGGCTGCCAAAGAAGCAGGCAGCACAAGAATAAAGATACAGGACTGTGAGTGTAGATGAAGGCCACCCTAATAACCAACAGTACTCTCAGGGTACCTAGACTGTCCCAAATGCTTCTCTTCAACTCGCGTCTAATCTCCTACTGGGGTAGACACGAGATAAGTAAGTTTGCGTCCCATCAGAAGAAGCTGTTAAGCCTTGCTAGATTCCCANGTGTAGATGAAGGCCACCCTAATTCCTAGCCAAATCTATGAGAAATAACCAACAGTACTCTCAGGGTACCTAGACTGTCCCAAATGCTTCTCTTCAACTCGCGTCTAATCTCCTACTGGGGTAGACTGCAGTTACCTGCCAGCCCAAAATGCACATGTTCAGGCCACAAATAGCTGCTACATCAACTGACACCACAGACAAAACCTGAAAAGGATCAAATTTAATACATTCCAACTCAAAGGTACACTGTATTTACCACAACCTTATAAGCTGGTAGGGGTCTATGTAGCTTGAAATATTATTCCCAACATGGTTTCCAAGAAAGGAGGTTAATTTGAGCATGTTATAAAATACCCTTCCCTGTAAGCCACATCTATTAGTGCATCCTGCAACTCATTTCCATGCGTCACTGGGTAGTTCTGGTAGGCACTATCAAGTTTGACAGTAACTGAAAATCACTAACCATAATTTAAATGTGTCCCTTAAAGAATTTACCTAACTTGCTGATAGCACTTTGATAACTATTTTATTGAACTGTGATAACCTTCTCATAAACTGTAATTAACAAATTAAAGAAATTGCATAATGTAAAGTAATTTTATTAGTGTAAAAAATACTAGCTGTCAGTCACTACTTTTGTCTGATTTGTAAAATCACTTTTAAATGTAATAGAGTGCTTAAAATGTTATTTAGGGGGAAGGAAAAATTGTTTGAAAATGGATATTTAGAAGAAAAATTAAAATATACAAATAGTGTTCTTGACTACTACAGTAATTAACATACACAACTCCCGGGTTCTAAGGCAAATGTCTGGGAGGGGGAGAGCTCAAGTGATCTATATGCTTAGTGACGTTACTGCAAAAAAAACTGCACCTGCCAGCCAGACCAAGAGGGCTATCAAAGCTCAAGCAAGACAAGTCCATGAGCTGTTATTCTTTCAAAGGATTGAGTGCAATTGCAAGTTAGGTTTGTGTATCATATTCACCTGCATCTTCTGCTTACAACGAATACTGCCTGAAGTCAGAGCCAATACTGTGCTTAGTTTTTGGCTTGTAAAGAGTACTACGTTGGGAAGGATTTAAGCACTTCTTTCTCAATAAAAAAAATATAAAGTCAGACTTTATCATTATTGCTTAAATAGAACTACTGGATCAATAAATTTTATTAAAAAATCTTATAGCTAACACAAAGTTCACAACTGAAGCTAGTGATGGTCTGACACTGATGCATGTTCTGATATTAAAGATTCTACAAATACAATACCTGAAAGTCAGTATTTTTAATTTCAGTAAATGCATATTTTTCATACAAGTGCATCACAGATACAAATGCCTGGAAAGATCTTGCTTGCATTAATCCATGAGATGGACCTATGTTTCTGGCAGATTTATTTTCATTACTCAACTTAACAATACTACATCTGTTTGCCAGCTTCAACATGATGTGCAAAAAAAGATTTTTGTCAATGTACAAATTTCTGCTCACGCCTCACTGTAATACATACAAAAAAACTAACATCCCTGTAAAATTAAGTAATCAATTTCCATCAACACTACTGGTAAAACTCTATTATAACTTGCAGTCACTACAAATAAAACATCATTTTTAACTTCTTTTTTAATTGGTTGCTTTGGATTTATTTTATTAGTTCATTAGTTTTTTGTTGTGGTGGCCATCTTGATTTGCACTGCCATCTGTGCAAGTTACTGTTACTCCATGTACTAGGTAGATATCATGCAGTTTGAATGTCGCTAATTCAAAATACGTTTTGTAAACAGTAGCTTTTCTGACTGCCATAACTAACACTTTGAGTATACACTTTAAAACTCGAGCAAACAGGCTAAGAGACGTGTGAATTTGACTTCACTTGTGTTTACCATGGCCAGATGCATCGCAAAAGTAAAAAATACATTTGGTGTTTTTTGTATTACCATCTTCAAATCAACAAACATCAAATAACAGCTGTTGCCACAATAAATTACATTTTAATTGCAGAACTACATTTTGAGTACACACAAAACTCACATAACTCTCATTTAACCATATTTTTGTTTGTGCAGACTTGTATTTCTCAATGGTATTAATTTCTTCCAAAAATAATGTACTCTAAAGGTACTTCACATGCTATGCTTTTTAAACTTTGAGTGGCAGTAAATGATTGTGGCAACAAATATTTGCTACCTAACTTGTTTGTAACAAAATAGAAAGTCTCATATTGGTTCACAAGGTTGCAGTGTTCCCAACATACAATAATGCTTCAATAATAAAATTTTATTGTTCACAGCCTACTATCATGGTAAGTTAAGTTATACAACCGCAGCCAAATGTTGCGTGCTGCATTTTAAGTGTAGCAGCTGCAATCTAACTTTGTTATAATCCAACTGATGTGCCAATAATTAGGTGCAGATGACCAATAACAGTAAATGTACAAATATTTCCAATAACTGAAACCGGTTATTGGCTATTGAGCCATCACTAATTAAAAACCCACTAATGTNTGTAACAAAATAGAAAGTCTCATATTGGTTCACAAGGTTGCAGTGTTCCCAACATACAATAATGCTTCAATAATACAAGTTTATTGTTCACAGCCTACTATCATGGTAAGTTAAGTTATACAACCGCAGCCAAATGTTGCGTGCTGCATTTTAAGTGTAGCAGCTGCAATCTAACTTTGTTATAATCCAACTGATGTGCCAATAATTAGGTGCAGATGACCAATAACGGCAAATGTACAAATATTTCCAATAACTGAAACCGGTTATTGGCTATTGAGCCATCACTAATTAAAAACCCACTAATGTNAAATGTACAAATATTTCCAATAACTGAAACCGGTTATTGGCTATTGAGCCATCACTAATTAAAAACCCACTAATGTAAGTCTGAACTATTAATCTTTACTGTATGGTGGCTAGTCCGTAATTTTGTATGTCCAGAGTCCATGTTTTAACTATAGTTTCATCTGTTGCATTTAGCAGCTCGCTGAGAGGAAACTGGCTTCAACTGAAAATTTAATTTCTGTCTGTCTGTCTGTCTGTCTGCCCTAGCCCGGGCCCACCCGGCCCCACCCAAAATAATTTTTTTTTGGTTGATGTTAATCCAACAAATCATGAAGAGTAATTTTTCTAATTCTACAACACAAATCATACCTTTCCAACTCAACCAAACAAATATGTAATTTTATGTTGTATAATTAGACAGGCACTTATTGTGTTATTTAGAATGATAAAGCCAACTGTCCATAATAATTACCAAGTACTGGTATTGGCCGATACTTAACATTTTTTTAATGTATCTGTATCGGGTATGTTATCGGGCCGAAACATTAGTACCGGTTATAGACAGTAAAAAAAGAAGGTTATTGCTTTCTTTAGACACAAAAATTATGTGGTGTGGTTGTACATTTTACAATATTATTCAGCCCTGCCGTTTTTTTACGGAATCTTAAACCAACAAAAATACCTGGATTTAATGGCGAACATTACAGATTTTCTATAACACGCGTACATCTGTTTACAAATAAATGGCTGGAGTTCATGGNGGATTTAATGGCGAACATTACAGATTTTCTATAACACGCGTACATCTGTTTACAAATAAATGGCTGGAGTTCATGGATAAATACATATTATGGACGCAAGTGGAGAATTTTCGCGTATATCTGTTTACAAATAAATGGCTGGAGTTCATGTATAAATGCATATTATGGACGCAAGTGGAGAATTTTCATCTTGCNATCTGTTTACAAATAAATGGCTGGAGTTCATGTATAAATGCATATTATGGACGCAAGTGGAGAATTTTCATCTTGCTGTGCTCTGGGTGGCGATAGTATGAACTACAATTGATACCATTTTGAATATTTACATTGATCTCTTGCGACTGCACTGAGAACTATTCTGAAATCACCAATGTGTTCTCAAATCTTGTGCGTATAGGTTTGGAATTTTTTTTGTTGCCTGCGGTTATTACATATTATCGTCCGACATGAAAAATGAACTACGCCAAAGTGAAATGTATGCTCTATACTCAAACAAACATATTGTGAGCAGTTTGAAAATATTTTAGAAATAACTTTCACTGTAGGAAATAAATATTGCANATACTCAAACAAACATATTGTGAGCAGTTTGAAAATATTTTAGAAATAACTTTCACTGTAGGAAATAAATATTGCGGCCTGTAACTGCTGTAAAGTGGTATTTGACTATCTGAGCATAATCCAGTTTTTTTTTTGTTTATGGTGTCTTTTTACGGATGCAATGCATTTTTTTGGCGCCCATGAATTGTTACATACTGCGTNTTTTTTTTTTGTTTATGGTGTCTTTTTACGGATGCAATGCATTTTTTTGGCGCCCATGAATTGTTACATACTGCGTTAAACTGTCTAGTGTCTGAAAATATTTTTATAAAGACTTGACAGATGTAAGTAAAGCAAAATGCAACCAGTGTGGTAAAATAGTGTCTTGGGGTGGTACAGATAAAAGGAGTTTTACTACATCAAATCTAAACAAGCACCTGACACATTGAGATCACATCAAAATATGTTGAAAGCTGCGAGCTTAGAATCGAGAAATCAAGAATAAATAATTCATTTGCATCTGCCAGTCATAGTTTACTGAAAGAGAGTAAAGATAGTACATGTTTAGGCGAGAGTAAACAACTAACTATAAAAGATGCTTTCATTAAGAATGCTAGGCATGATAAGAATGACAGACGAGCAAAAGAAATAAACAGAGCAATTGGTGTAATGCTATGTCTGAATAAATTACCTTACAAATTTGTGGAAACTGAAGGTTTCCGTGTTTTAATGAGCAAGATATGTCCATGGTACAAGATTCCTGGCAGAAAATACTTTGCAAATACCCTGATACAAGACATGTATGCAGAAGTAAAGGCAAAAGTACGTGAGATATTGAATAGTGCTGAAGAAATGTGTATCACATCAGACCTTCGGACAACTGTAGGAAATAGGGATTACATTTCCATCACGGCACACTACCATGACCATAACTTTGAGAAGCATAATTTTCTCTTGGAAACAATGCCATTTGAAGGTGCTACACAGTTCGCAGTTGATATTCAAAAACTTAAAAGCAGCTTTTGCAAAATGGAATATTTCAATGAAGGTTGTAACGTCGGCACGCACACAGTTACACAGCCGACTTTAAGTTGCTGACTACCTATAACTTTCCACTCGACTAGCTCAAGATGGAGTAACACGAGACTCTGTAAAATGGATGCCAATTAAAGACTAAATAAAGTCAAGTTCCGGTTTTGTTTTGTTCCATACTTCTATATACTATTGAAGCGACACATTTCACATACGAAGTTCAGATATGCAGAGTACGAACCGTTCGCAGATAAACAGACCAGTGCAAAACAGCACCACAGTCATTTACGAATTATTCATGTTATAAAAACTTGCCCGAAGAAAATTAAATGCAGCGACCTCCCACACCGGCGGAGGAATACTCTAGCAAGTTCAAGTTTGCCGGTGTGGGGGTTAGCGCTNTTAAATGCAGCGACCTCCCACACCGGCGGAGGAATACTCTAGCAAGTTCAAGTTTGCCGGTGTGGGGGTTAGCGCTAAGCCCGACGCGGCCTAGGCGAGCACTGGATGACAACTGCTTAGCCAACTGACTTGAGACGACTGACTTTAATGGCGACTGACTTAGTCAACTGACGGTCTCAACTGACTTCAATGGCGACAGGCACACGTGTACTTGTGCTGCCTATCGTCCCCCCTCTCCTAAGATAAGGGCCTGGCTTGGGCTGCCACGCATGCTCTCCATGCGTTATCGAAACTGCGTCGTATGATCTAAAACTGTTGACGCAGTCTGAAAGTTTCTAAATAATGCTAACGCTTACTGAAACTAAAACTTTCGAAATGACAACCGGACGCCTGATAAACGTAAAACAGCAAACGTATGCCCGTTAAACAAACTATCACGATAAAACGAACCACCACGGCTTTTAATTTCAAAACCGATAAAAATATTACGAAGCTTACCAAAGGAAATAAAATGAAACACGTGTCCCGAAAATTAAGAATACTGCGTCACTACAAGGTGAAGGCAGTAGTGACAGACAATGCTGCGAATATGGTCGCAGCAGTAGGAAAACTCAATGTTCTGCACGTTGGTTCCTCTGCTCATTCAATTCAGTTGGTAAGTTGAATTATCATGTATATGATTAAATACTAAAAAGAGTCCTTCTCAATCTGTTAAACCTAATTTTAAAATCTTCAATGTTCCCATATTAATGAACTCAGCTGCCAATACACTGAATTTATATGTTTAATGTACCATATTTATGCAGCACTTAGTGCCATTAGCTATTTATTTCATTGTTTTGATAACTCTGTATTAAAACTTAAATATCTAAAACTCAGATTTTATTTTAGGTTGCCAATCGAGCAATTCTAAACCATTCAAATGTAAGGAAGCTACTCAAAATTGCAAAGCAATTTGTTGGATTTTTTAAACATTCCACATCTGGCATGAAAGCTTTGAATGAAGCACAGTTATCACTAGGGCAGAAAAAGAAATGTTTGGTGCAAGGTGAGCCTACTTAGATGGGCATCTACATTTGTGATGCTCCAGCGACTTGTTAAGCAGAAAAATGTGATTGCAGGTTAGTGTATTTAACACATTAATTCTACAGTGTTTTTCCATGGTTTGTAAGGGTTACATTTTATTCATACAGCATCCACACCAAATAAAACATACATTTTATTTAAATTAATTACTTAATTTAAAAAATTATGAAACAGAGCAATATAGGCCTGTACTATTATTTCATTCAAACTGCATTTCTAATTTTCTGCAATGCTTTGATAATAAATATTTACAGTAATAAGCCCTACACGTTTCTGAGCTTATTTTTTATTGTTTTAGTTGTTGCAAGTCATTTCCAACAAGTCACCAATTTGCAAGCATCAGAATGGGTCCTAGCTGACAATGTTCTCACAATTTTATCACATTTTGCTCAATTCACTAAAGAGATAAGCAAGCGAGACACTTCTCTAACTGATGTTTGGCCTTTGATTCATAGTCTGAAAGCAGTTTTATTCGACTTGCAAGAAAAACTTGAAAAACAGAATGTATCAGGTTTGTTGAATGTCCTACATTCCGAGCTGGTTAGAAAGTTTCCATTTGTTGACTACAAGGCCAATATTTTGGCATTAGTACTGGATCCTCGGTACAAAACCAGTTTCTTTGATGATGCGGCAAACATTCTGATGAAGTGCAGAAACTCATTTCTGAATAAAATTCTCTCATTTTGCCTGCTGCTGATTCCAAGAATAATCAGAGCTGTTTAGATGCTGATGAATGTGAATACGTAACTGAAACTCATCAACTAACTCTCTTGCAGGTTAGAAACGTTTAATATTTCAAGTAGGCTAATAAGAATTTTTTTAATAAAAATTACAGGTGTATCTGACTTCATTTTGATTTTCCATTGTTTACTAGGTAACCAAAAGACTACTAAGCCAGAAAACTAAGAACAAAAGATTTGCAGTTGGTGAAACAAGTATTGAATGTGAATTGGATGATTACTTAAGCACGTCTCCTGTCAGCTACGACACATCCCCAGCTGATTTCTGGAACACTTCACTACACAAGAATATAGAGAGACTGAGCAAGTTCTGGCTCTCAGTTCCAGCTGGTTCAGTCTTTTCTGAACGAGTGTTTTCACAAGGAGGACTTATTGTTACAGATCACCGTAGTCTCTTACTTCCCGACCATGTTAATCAGATTGTATTTTTAAAAGAAAATTTGCAATATCTTAAGTAATGTATATTGAAAACTGGTGATGATTTAATTTTGCTTGCTTTCTTTCTAAAACAGAAATTAGTTTAATTGTTACAGTCTTGTGTTGTGTTTATACTGCAGACAAATTGGGAAAATCTCTTCCTTTTTAATTTTTCTTATTTCTCACATTTCTGCACAATAATGGTGAGCTGGGACCACAAGAGGGAAGGACATTGGTATCGGGGTATCAGCAATGGTATCAGGGTATTGGTATCGGTATCGGGAAACATGGTATCGAAAAAACTCTAATAATTACATATGCTACTGGCAAAAGATGCTCATCTACCAACCATTTTTCAAAATTTTTGTCATTCGCTTGATTGTGGTAATCTCCACTTGCTGCACCTGCTTCGTACTGTAAACTAGAGGAAAATTGTCCAAAAAAAAAAACCATTCGTAGAGCCACAATATTCAATCTGTTACTCACACTTTCAGATGGCAGAACACCTTCCACAAAGTAAGTTCTCTGCCAGCACTTATTCATTATTAAGTTAGTGTCCATCCACAAGTAATCTAAGTCACATATTTCATGTTTTTCTCATCTAAGTTGCTTGCCACAATATCACTATGTTCAATGAGCAAAACATGTTTTTTTACACAATCCACACATATCTTACGTCGTGTAGAATTCCTCTAAGTGGTTTCTCACTCCACTGCCACCCAATTTTTTTCTCGCAAAACAAGTGCATTAGTTTGCTTGTTGGTGAGCTATTATTTTTCATTGTGTAGAATTTCCAAACTGTCTTGTGTAAATATTTTGTCAAAATTGTCAAGTTGGATACAACCTTTGTTTTTCAACCTGCAAATAAAATTGTTTACTTACTTTAATTATGTATATTAAGACATACAAGATGAGAAAAATACTTTCATCTATGTTTAAACATAAGCAGGAACAAAAATCAACATGAGAAAAAGTAAAATTATAGTATTTTTGTAATTTTGTATTCCTTTTCACTGTAGAGGAAAAAAATGGTAGGAAGTACATACTATTCTAAACATTTCCGAAATAATACTATAAACCTTGAAAAAATATTACCAACTCTAGTTGCATTTAATTTAATGTAAACACTACATTAGAAAACTTCCAATAAGCTTGACAGCGTAATGTTTCAATTAGCTAACAAAATCTGTTTCTTTTTTTAATACATTTTTGTTAATAATAATTTTTCAGTCACCTAGTCAAAGTATTAATTCAAGACAGTTGACTAACTGTTTTTATTGTTTTTCCTCCCATGTTGTTGAAGCAGATTGTTTAAAAACAGGTGCTATTAAACCAGCAGATACAGTAGCTCAGGATTTCGAAAATAAAATTAATGACCATCTCATTTGTCAGCATAGGTCTAGTGAAAAAGAAATACATTTTTTTGGAAATCAAGGCGTGTAAAATACAGGCCAGTGTACCACTGGCCTGTTTAATATACACAAGTCACTATTGTTATACAGAAAAATTAATAACACATTTGCAATGTTGGACATCATATACAGAATGTTTTGTAATTTCATGGACAAACTCTGCCCTTGTATTCATCATGAAAAATTAAGGCAAAAATATATTACAACCCATGGTCTAAAGAGCTTCCTAAGGGTGTTACACACCCTTGAAGGCAGAGAGGATAAAGACTATGTGTGAACACACAATTTACAAAATAATATTTACAAAGGAATAATGATCTCCTGCATAAAGTGTAAACAGATAAATATCTGCAACCTGTCTTAGACAACATCATGGGGAAAAAAAAATTAAAAAAAGTTGGGTTTGCAACAATAATTTTGCATAAAATTCTGTAATGCAGAAGTTTTAGCAATTTTATAATTACAGATTATTAATTAACATGTCCAAATTAACAAAAATTATGTTGTGCATGATTCTCCTTAACCCAACCATTTTCAAGGGAATTCAGGCATAATATTCAAAAGCAACCAATTCCTTGCACGGGTTGTGAACTTTATGCATTAAGGCTCGGCTTCACCTCTTATGTAGAAATTATTCATTTTAGTGTCATAATTTCGGACTCAGAGTAATTACCGGCAATGTACGATTANTGTATGATTACAGAAAATTTAAATTTTATGAGTTGTTTAACATTTATGTGCTTAACTTTCATTGTGTGTTATATGCTAGTTGTGAAAAGTCAGGTACATATTTATATTTCATCCGTAAGTTCCTGTCTTTTTGCAAGCAGGAAATAACAGATAGTAAAAATTAGATATAAAATGATTAAACAAATATTACATTTTCTGTAATCAAGCATTTTCAATAATGCCCTGAAACTGAAATTATGACACAAAAACGAAGGATTTCTGCACATTAGGTAAAGCCGAGCCTTAATTCCTTGCAAACAACTGGGTTTACGTAAATCACACACACAACCATTTTGTTGAATAATGATCACGGTTCGGAAAATCTATAAACATTCAGCATCTCTAAATTTTATGGAAAATTAGAATCGCAACCCCAATTATTTCTATGAAATTATTTGACAACAGAGATAAGACATTACACTGGTTGCAGATATCTGCGGATTTACACATTATCGAAAAGTTCATTGTTTCATCGTAAGTACTTTTTGTACAATGTTCGGTAACCTTGTCGTTATGTTCCACCTTGAGGGTGTGTACTGCGCTTAGGATACTCTTTTAGACCAGAGATTGTATTACTTATGTTTTCACCATACTGTTTGGTGACGATTATGCAGGTGGAGTATGTCCATGTAATTATGAAACATACTGTGTATTAGGTTATGTACTTACATCAACGTAAAACAGTTTTCTGAGATTGGAATCACCAAGCTTGAGACACAACAGTCCCAGGGCAGTATTAATATTTATTTGTGGCAGAAGGATACAAAAATGTACTAAAATAACATTCTAAGACGGANCAGTCCCAGGGCAGTATTAATATTTATTTGTGGCAGAAGGATACAAAAATGTACTAAAATAACATTCTAAGACGGCCTAGTTTACAGCGAATAGCCCACTACGCCATTACCATTCTGTGGGGAACTATGAAACTAAACGGCAGATAACAAATTTAATCTAAAATTATTATGCGAATTTTAGTTCCACTTAATAGCGTGATGTATCCTGAGCAAAATTATATCCCAGTTAGGCATAAAAAAAAACCAATGAGTGAGTTAAAATTAACGAAAAACCAGACTGTGGTGCTATGCATAGGCTGAATACAGTGCAAAATTGAGTTATGTGTTTNGAGTTAAAATTAACGAAAAACCAGACTGTGGTGCTATGCATAGGCTGAATACAGTGCAAAATTGAGTTATGTGTTTACCCTTCCTGTAAGGAAATGAGACTTTTACACTCATGATATGCTAATATTTTAACAGGTAGAAATCTTCTCTTCAGAATTATACTCTAGATTTCCGGCAGTATGTTCACAGATAATACAAAAACTGTAGAAAAACTGCATAACCACGGGTAGAACACCACAAGCGAAGATCATATTGAAACCTACTGTTACTGGAAAATAAGACGTGTATTGGTGAAATGTAAATTTATTTTAATTGGTAAACGTATTGTGATTAAATTGAGGTAAATTCTAGCCAATTCACATCATTTCCGTGTAAAAATAGTAAGTTTTAATAGTTANTGTTCATCTCCAGGTTTCAGGTTCTTAAAGCAAAACAGAAAATCATCTGAGAGTACGAAATGTATCATCTCAGGTATGGTTTTGTACAGACTCTGTTGATGTTACTTTTACAGTGTTGTCAGTTTTCTAGTAGACTTTCATGTTAACAGAAGTATTAAACAATTGTGATAGGCTTACATGGCATATTTAAGAAATAACCTAACACGTCATACATGGTTTGATTCTTCAAAAGTTTGAATCATAAAGTCTGAAGATTCTGTGAATAAAATATAATGCTTCTTTCTTGTTGCGTACTTGTTTAAATACGGTTCCGAAGGCTTAAAACACGGGCGGTGTCACTGCTCTCGCTTCGAGTAATGTGCCGATACAAAAAGGTAACAGAAAATTTCACATCTTGTGATAAGAGTATTAGGATGCGTCGTCAGCAAATGCCAGCCCTTNAAAAAGGTAACAGAAAATTTCACATCTTGTGATAAGAGTATTAGGATGCGTCGTCAGCAAATGCCAGCCCTTTGCCCTCCCACTTCTCCTTCCACCTTATGAAAGCAAGCAGGAGTATATGATACCCGTTGCTGCACATGACGGCGCACAAAGCCAGCAGCGCTGCAAGCGGTCAGGAAACAATAACGCAGCCATCCAGTCTGGCCTTAACTGATAAAATGTGACAGGGGTTGTGCGCTATAGTTCATCTTCTTTCATTGAAGTTGATACTCGTTTGTTTTAAAATTTCTTCCAGTTGAGGCAGTCCTTTAATCAATAAACCAAAACTACAGCAATAATGAGAAATTAAATACTTTCTATATAGGCCTCCTCCCTTACTTTTATGATATTAAAACAGTTAAAATAGAGCAATTGCAAAATATGCATAATGTGCTATACATATCATGACTTACACACCTATATTAATAATCTGTAAAATAATTACCATAAGAAAAAGGAGCAATACAGAGACTGTTAAAAATCATAGAACCAACATAAATACAGTCATAAATTGTAAACATTTATACTCTTTGCTTTTTTGAAATATACCAGCATTATTTGGACAGCTTAAGAACATACAAAGCCTTTGATAGTTGAAACATAGAAGTCATGGCTATGTTTTTTTACATAGCCTATAGCATAAGGAGAGCTAACTGGCTCCTGAAATGATAAATCGAGTAGACCAGAAAAGTGTGAAGTAACAGTGAATAGACTATAGCAATACAACTGGAGTCCAAAATACCAGGATATCTTATATAATATTTTCCAATGTGTTTTCAAAGAGACGTAATTCTATTTGCCAGGTGAATGGACAGCTTGGAAATGTGGAGCGGACCTACCTTCAGCTGCTCCTGACGACGGTAGGCGTGTAGCATCAGCTGCTTCTGCTCCTCCTCGCCGAGGACTGGCTCCCGGGCAGGCGCCCCTTGCCCTCGCCTCTGTAGCTTCACCACCACCTTGGTCTTCTCATTCTGGCCCAGGTAGACCCCAAGCACTTTGCCCCGCTGCAGTTCGCGCCCCGAGAACCACAGCTGGGCCAGAGCTACGTCTATCACCTGCCACCAGCAACGTGCTTCCACAACACCTTCGCTAAGCACTGGACGTGTCAGCACACAAATCAACCAGCGTAAACAAGAAACCTATCTACCAACTATTGCCTTGACAGTTAGCATACCCAGCAATATTGCTATATGCCGTACACAGTTAACTGGCAACATATGAAAACCCTGCTTGAGATCTGCTTCTCTCCTCATTTTGTATCCTTCCACCATATGTAAAATTGATGTAGACCTGACTGTAATAACTATTCCTACATCAGTTAAGTGAAAACGTGAAATGCTTATATAAAAAAACATTAAATATGTGGGGGTAAAATTATAATAATTTACCAGTAATTCTAACTCTTTTAAATAACTTCGTTCCAAAAAAGTTGAGAAAAATTCTACACTAAAACANAATAATTTACCAGTAATTCTAACTCTTTTAAATAACTTCGTTCCAAAAAAGTTGAGAAAAATTCTACACTAAAACTGTTTTCATAACGTAAAAGAATTGATAGATTTTGTCGATAAGAACAAAATATGTAAAGAATAGTGTGTTTATAACTAGTGTTTTATTCTTATTTTCCCAGTAATTTGCAACTANATAAGAACAAAATATGTAAAGAATAGTGTGTTTATAACTAGTGTTTTATTCTTATTTTCCCAGTAATTTGCAACTAATTTTAAATCACATTGGGATTGTTTGTTGCTGAGTGTTTATAATTTGTTGTATTTATCTTATTTTGATTGTATACTTAAAATTGTAACATGTCCTATACTGCTGTATTTACTTGTACTATTGGTCTGTAAAGTAGACACTATTTAGTTATATAGAATGAAATAAAACAAACAAACAAATACAAAGTCAAGACTTGGAACTACCNTAAAGTAGACACTATTTAGTTATATAGAATGAAATAAAACAAACAAACAAATACAAAGTCAAGACTTGGAACTACCTTACTTTACTTTACTTTACTTGCTGCCAACCCAATGGGAAACCTGCATGCCAGAGTGTCACCTAGTGTACATATAATGAAGGGGCATTAATAGTTTTTAAAGGGTGATTTCAAAAATGTTCACTTTATCATGAAAAGCTAATACCCAAGTGTGATAATATGATTTATGATATGGTGAGTGCCATCCCATAAATGTATGACACATACGCCTTCCTTGAATGATTCTTGCAATTGTGGGAAATTANGATATGGTGAGTGCCATCCCATAAATGTATGACACATACGCCTTCCTTGAATGATTCTTGCAATTGTGGGAAATTACTAAACATAAAAATATGCAAGTCACTCAATGCAGCTGAACGTAACTACACAGTTATGACGCACTCGCAATTGTATGGTCACTTTCAAAATTTTGTGATTTACTTCATGGAGAAATAATTACATTGAAAAACTGATCATCAGACGTTGACATGTTTAAAAATTGGTAAAACTTTTGGTGACAGATTAACAAGATGGTGCATATTGCTACAGGAATATAGTATCGAAATTCAGTATATTAAAGGTTTTGAGAATGGATGCGCTTATTATCTTCAGAATCATTGGTCATTTATCTTAGTTGGTTTAGTCTTTTGAAAAATTAAATTCAACTATTTCAGCTCCAATGTACACCAAAGTTAGTTGCAAATGATATTGTTTTAGGTGGAATGTTTTCTTTGATATAGTTCATCTGGTCTGATTCACTTCATCAGCGAATGAAAACTCTCCACTATACTCTCACTGTGAATAGTTAGTTCCTTTTGTAAATCCCATTTCACTTTCAATGCATCTTATTGATTCACTGTTTGTATATCCTATTTGAATTTTCATGTGCTGACACTTTGTTCTGTTGATTTTTGTTCATGTTGAAAAATTGTATAATTTGTTTGTATGTGAGGATTATTTCTTGTCTTCTCATGGTTCATTAATATTTTATCACTGCTAGTTGAATGAATGTATGAAGTCACAATTCTTTCCTTATCACCCTGTAATGACGCAATATACTTAAATTTTCGGGACTTGGGTGTAGAATTCTTTCATGTGTACGAAGCTCGGGAAAGTTTCAGTATATTTTTATCGGGTTTCAGTTTTAAGCCGTGGTGGCAGGTTCCCACGTTTGATTATCGAGCAGACGTGTACTTTTGTAGTTTAATGGGCGGACATTTGCTGTGTTCGTTTATCAGGAGTCCGGTAGTGTTTCATTTCAAACATCGTGTTTCTTTTGAAGCGTCAACATTAATTAGATTAGTTCCTTCGGCGCCGTTTTGTTATACGAGAAGTTCATTATCCGGAGGTGAGTGCCTCAACAAGTTTTTGTGGACGGCGAAGTTCGTTTTTGTTGACAGCACAGTTTTAGTTTCCTGCGACGCAGTTACGATATCGGTAACGGGCGCAGCAGTATCGATGTCAGGCTGAGCGTGGGACAGCGCAGTTCTCACGCTGCTGCGAGATGATAGGCGCTTATCACAGGAGAGGGGGGTGCGATAGGCAGCATATAGGCGTCTGGCTGGCACCTTCGAGACAGTAGTATTATTGAAGTCTTGTACGAGTAACAGTCGTATTCGAGCAGTCTGCGGCGAGGGCCGTTAGAAGCAGTCGTCTTCTTCAGAGTCGTCAGAGAAAGTGGTCGTAGTACAATGATAGTTTAGGCCGCGTTCGGGCAGGACGGTAACCCCCACATCGGCAACTAGACTTTTATTTCATTTCTCAGCCGGTGTGGGAGGTAGCAGTAATTAATTATTCTTCGGGCCAGTTAAACCACTGTGACGCTGTTCAGTACCGGCAAATTGAACTCTGAACGGTTCGTACTCTGCCTACCGGTAATTAATCTGTGAACTGTTGTCAAAAAAAAGATAAATAAATATATAGAACTAACTAACTTGGAACTTGAACTTTCTTTCATAATAACACGGTGTCCATTCATTTGTCTCTCGTGTTTCTACCCTGAGCAACAGCAAGCCGTGGGCAAGTAAACAGTCTATGATGTTTAGCAAAAAAATCAAGAGAGTTTTAGTGTGTCATTATGTTTTCCCAGGATGCACTGATTGAATGAAAACAAATTATGCTAAGGGTATACTCATTTAATTCACTATACTCCCATGGATATATGTATATTCCTTAATTACACGTGTTTAACCAATTCCAATCCGAAAAATATTTTTAATGACTGTACAGTTGCATATATTATGTGGTTAACATTCAAAATGAACATTTATTAAGGGTATGAAAAAATTTAACTGTTTGAACATTTTTGCATGAAGATTTACTACTTGCCAAATAAACTGTGAAATAGCGCATTTACAAACTTCATAGTGTTTGTCGCATGCCGGTTTAGGGATTATAGCACGACATTGGCTCACATCCATCACCCCCTCACACCACCCCCGCCTAGNCTTCAAAATACAACAGTAATAGTCTACCTCATTACAATACCCACAACCTCCACGCACTTTATAGTCGGTGCCTGGCGGACATTAACTCTGACCATATAAGCCGCCATGTCTTCTACAGTGGCGGTACCTGAGTCATCGTTATGTTTTTAGTTTATTCTAACTTATAAAAGAAATCTATCAAGTGTACAACTTTGCTTCCACCGTTTTTCGATTGATGGATGCAGCGGTAAGTGCTGGTGGAAATATGTAGGTCAACAATGTCACACAGTAAACTTAGACATCTGTCAACATAATGACATCACCACATTAGTGAATTTGTGTTTGCATCATAAATTTATTCTCGAGCGAAGATGTCAGTTTTCGAGGCAAATGCTTGGCATGTGCAGGAATTGTTGATTTTCTGCTTCCATTTCAAGAAAACGTACGGTGAGGCTGCTCTTAGTGAATGAACGTGTCGTGAGTGGTTTCAATGCTTTAAGAGTGGTGATTTTGACGTCTAGGACCGGCATGGCTGTGGAAGAGAGAAATGTTTCGAAGATTCCAAAATGGAGGCATTACTTGATAAAGACTAGTGCCAAACACAAGAAGAATTGGCAGAATCATTGGGAGTGATGCAACAAGCCATTTCAAAACGCCTCAAAGCCATGGGAATGATTCAGAAGCAAGGAAATTGGGTTCCGTATGAGTTGCTACCGAGAGATGTTGAACGGCATTTCTTTGCTTGTGAACAACTGCTTCAAACACAGAATCGGAAGGGGTTTCAACATCGCATTGTGACCGGCGACGAACAATGGGTCCACTACGATAATCCCAAGCGCAGAAAACCATGGGGAATGCCTGGACATGCCTCCATGTCGACGGCCAGACCGAATATGCACGACTCCAAGGCCACCTCGGTGTGGTATCTTATGAGCTGTAGAAACCGAGTGAAACTATCACAGGGGATCGGTATCAAACACAATTGATGCGTTTGAGTCTAGCTTTGAAGGAGAAACGGCCACAGTACAAAGAGAGACACAATAAAGTTATCCTCCAGCATGACAATGCTCTGCAACATGTCGCAAGACCGGTCAAGACATACGTGGCATCGCTGAAATGGGAGGTCTTACCCCACCCGCCGTACTCTCCANACATGTCGCAAGACCGGTCAAGACATACGTGGCATCGCTGAAATGGGAGGTCTTACCCCACCCGCCGTACTCTCCAGACGTTGCTCCTTCCGACTACCATTTGTTACAATTAATGGCACACGGCCTGGCCGATCAGCATTTCCGCTCGTATGAAGAAGTCAAAAAATGGATCGATTCGTGGGTCGCCTCAAAAGACGCCACGTTTTTTCGAGACGGTATCCGACAATTGCCAGAAAGATGGGACAAAGTAGTGGCTAGCGACGGACAGTACTTTTAATCATAAATATGCAATCTCGCTTTAACAATAAAGCCTCAGATGTTGGGAAAAAACAGCGGAAGCAAGGTTGTAAACCTTATACATAGTTGCATTATTTTAAAAGTAACGTCTGTGAAATGTGTTGAGTAAACTTTGATGTGAAAACTGTAACCACATTTCAACATTAGCTAAAAGTATTATTGAAAAACTAAGCATGATACTCAAAGAAGATGAGCTATGCAGTATCTTTGTTGTTGGTGTGACGATTGACACTATTAGGAGAAGTATATTTTTCTTGTTTCCAACACATTGATGGTTTCAAGGTGCTCTGTCTTCAAGAAGAATTATGGGATGTGGTCACCCAAATTTCATGCTGAAATTATTATTGTTTGAACATTCAAATGAGCAGAATCGTAATGAATTAATGACTTTTCCATTTCAACTAATTATTAAACTAAAAAAAAAAAAAATCCAAATAATTGTTTATGTTAGTTGAATTGTTATTTTAATACAGCGTATATGTTTTTTCTTCTTTTAGGGAAGTCACAAAAAAGCAGATAAGTGAGATGATCTGTATGTATCTGTAACATTAATAATGGTTATTTTTATAGCTACATGTCGTTATATGTATCGTAATACTGCTCAAACATTTCGTTAACCTTCAATGTTAGCACAGCATGGAAAGGCAATCTCTAACAAGCGAACATTTTGTTTACATTAACATGTAATGTATTTGTTTATATTTCCTCGTACAAGTTTTGTTTACTTTGGTGACACCCTCCTAGGTTAATTCACATTTGGTACCTAGGATTACCTTCCGTATGTTTTGTTGTATGACAGAAACTTAAGTTGTTTTACATCTGTGTAGTTTTCATGAGTATTCTGAGCACTTCCAAAGACATTTTTTTTTTTCTGCTTTAGCAGCCTATTCNTTTTTACATCTGTGTAGTTTTCATGAGTATTCTGAGCACTTCCAAAGACATTTTTTTTTTCTGCTTTAGCAGCCTATGCAAACAACATTGTGAATGGACTGTTATCAGTTTTCATTGAGTTTAGAACCATTCTTATCTGTGATGTACAACATAGNCAAACAACATTGTGAATGGACTGTTATCAGTTTTCATTGAGTTTAGAACCATTCTTATCTGTGATGTACAACATAGGAATTTCTATGTCCTGGATTTTCAAAATAAAAGAATAGAAGTTTCTTTGGATTTGCAGCCATGATATTTCAGCATTACTTAGGGTGACAATTAAAAATTTTATTTGAAACTGAATTAGTGTGTGTATAATGTATTGCTTTAAGTTTGAGTTACAGTTTTTCTTAGTGTGGGCCGGCAATAATAAGCCCTAAACGTCAGAAGATATTTGGATTTTGGAGTGTTTCAAATCAACTGTTTGCCGACACCATTGACGGTAATCACCGTGTCCCGNTCAGAAGATATTTGGATTTTGGAGTGTTTCAAATCAACTGTTTGCCGACACCATTGACGGTAATCACCGTGTCCCGTATAGTAAGGCTGCCGAATTATAACCATACAATCTTGCTTAAATGCTTTTCATGCAACATCAACTGTTATGTGGCANTATAGTAAGGCTGCCGAATTATAACCATACAATCTTGCTTAAATGCTTTTCATGCAACATCAACTGTTATGTGGCAAATTTTAGAAGCCCTTTTTTTCCTTTTTATATTCATGCTATCTGCAGTAGCCAGTAGTCACTAATAAAATTCATGGACTTAAATTTACATTAACTCAGAAATACAATTGTTTGAAGGTTTGGAATAAAATAAGCTGCACAATGAACCTAGTAATTAAGGGAAATATATGGCACAAAGGAGAAAGTTTAGTTGAATACAGTTAAAATACGTAACTTGATAATTTATTATTGCCTTAATTTTGACTAGTTTTCACTGTTTTCATTTCTATTCTTTTACATATATAGCAGTATTACGATGTTTTATTTTTGTCTTCAGTAACTCTTTATGAGGGAAATATGCATTTTATTTATAATTAGGTTTCCATGTGTCGTATTAGTTTACGTCTTTTGCTCACAGTTCTTAGTGTTATAACGATGCAGCATCTGGTATTGACGGCTGGAAGTCACGACTCGGTTAGCTCAGTGGTGGTACCATGAAACTCTTCAAAAAGGTGCCAATGAAATAAAGTTCAATTCTGGTTTATTTGTTCTTTACTTTTATTTATCATAAAAATGCAACAGTCACATACGATTTTCAGGTAAACAGAGTACGAACAGGTTTACAGATAAACAGACAAGTACAAAACCACGCCACAGTCGTTTATTGATTCATTTACGTCTCGAAAACTTGCCTCGTAGGAAGATGCAGAGGCAGCGACCTCCCAAACCGGCGGAGAAATGAACTAGCAAGATCCAGTGTGCCGGTGTGGGGGTTAAGCGCCACGGCCGACGCGGCCTCGGCGAGTCACTCGTTGTCAACTTCTCTAGCACCGAGTGTCTACTGCTCGGCCGTTGTCAGTTATCTGTCCGAGCACTGGGTGCCGACTGCTGAACGGCGACAGGCACACGAGCATTTGTCGCAGCGTGCCTATCCACCCCCC
>NQII01004163.1:0-79961 GCA_002778355.1 Clitarchus hookeri
TGTGAGCCATATTAAATTTCAAATTACATGACATAATAATTGATACTGGAGTTTCAGGCTTGAGAAGGTTTATCAGAGTCTCAGATTAATATGCAGAAATTGTAAGTATACCTATGTCATCTACTCTTGACACTCGACGTTGGAAGGCTGACGACATCAAGGTCGGGCAAGGTTTTGGTGTTTCGGTCAGACACACCGGCGATTCAACTGGTTGACCTTATTGAATTCTGCAGATGAGTGCATGGCTATGGCAAGGATGGTGCCAGTAATGGCATTTGTACAAATAAAGCAGATCACTGTTAATGGGGTGGAGTGGGTTGGTGGCTTTCAATGTGATCCACAGGCACACAGGCAGTCCATTTGACAAGTAGTTCAAAAGTGAAGTTTTGGTTAAGTTTTTCATGTTTTGTATAGACAAGTAAACATTCTAAATTGGAACTGCATTAAAAAAATTATGGCCTGTTTATGTATTTATGCATATTTATGTAGAAGGTGTGATGTACCATGAGAAAAGTAGCCTTTTGTTTTTAAATTAGGGATGGGTGGAGTATGCATTTTTCCAGTTTCTGAGTTGAAGTACGTTTTCTCATTTTTGATTCTCGATTCCCGATTCTGAGTATTTTTATTATTAAAATTAGCATTTGCATTGTAATACTAAGTCTGAAAAAAATAATTTCACACAATATTTATATCTTGTAAATTTTGAGTACAGTGATATTATTGGTATTGAATCAACTGTCTAAACTTATCGGAAGTAATCTCACTGGAAACATTTTTGGATTAAAACAACTTCTTGGCTCAGGAATAAAGTTGATTTTTAAAAATTTATCATATTGTGCTTTTCAAGAGTGTTAGAAATAAAAATACAAAGGAATACCTCTTTGTGATGAGACTGAAGGCACTTATTTTTAATGTGTTTATGCTAAAGTCAAATCCGAATAAAATATTGTACTGTATTGCTGCATTAGCACAAATATATTGGTTCAATTTAAGTACACTACATCACATTTACCTTTGAAAAAAAATGTATGTTGCTGGTTTGTTTTCCTTCGCTTCTAGGTTGTGTTTGAAGCATGTATATTGGTTGGTTGATCATTTTCAAGTTTTCTTCAACTTTTTATCCCTTGCCAGCTCAAAGCAATTTTTTTTTATTTGAAGCATGACACCACTTTGAGCTTCTGAAATGGAATCGTCAGTTCTCTCCCTAGGAGCTAGGCAGCTGTGTGCTCCGTTAACAGGGATTTTTTTAGGGCTGGTCGGGAACACTTTCCCCACTTACTGCGGTTTCTGCTGGTGAGTGGGGTTCTCGTTGACCATGCGGTTGATCTTGGGAGGTGCAGGTCTACAAGTTGGGCGTGTTGTGCCCTAATCAGTGCTCTGCCAGCGGTCTCAGTCCTGTCACCATTGGAACCGCTGGCAGAAGGCCGGTAGTTCAGATCGAGGTGGCGAAAGGCCGGTGTGTGGACTGGCCGGTGGAACTCTGGTGCTGGTCTCTTGGGCGGGGTCGCCGGCAGAGGTGACACAACTCTGGGTACCGAGAAACACCCAGTCCGGTAGCCGGAAATATTGCGGAGTGTCGCTTTGGTGGCCCGGGCCTATGGTAAGGATGGAGCTCCGGCTGGAGCCCGTGCTCAGGCGGCTTCCTCTCGCAGGTTAGAGTACACCCTAGTGGCACCCGGTTCCTGCTCGACAGCTCGCTTTGCCTGGACAATTGCGATCTTAGCCGCCTTCTTTGTCCCAGCACGGTGACCAGGCATGGCGATAGTGATGTGTACTGAGGGTACCTAGACTAAGAGGTCAGTCTGAAATCTGTAGGCTCAGGCACGTCTGGATGTAGTTCAATGTATTCGGTCGTCCCAGGGAACTCTAATCTGCTGTGGTTTTCCCAGTCGGCCGGCAATGCCCCCTGGTGTCGATGCCATTGGAGTTTGTCCCTGTTTACCTTCCCGTAAACAAGCAGTAAGGGGGGGGCAACACAATCGCTCAAGTCTTACTATTGGGTTAAGGGTTGGTAACTACACACAGTTTCAGAGGGGAGTGCTGTCGTGGTCTTCTCAAGGAGCTAGTCCACTGTCAGCCTGCAGTGAGGGGACAACACGATCGCTCAAGTCTCACTGTTAGGTTGAGGGTACTGACTTTCCTCAAAAAGAACAATTATGTTCTTCTCCGATTCTCCAGTGACGTCTGATGGGGCGGCTGACCGCTCGAGTCAGGCGCACAGCTGGAGCCTTGGAGCTTTCGCTCCTCGGGCCTGTTACTGATATGCCTTGTTAGAGGTTGGCATCTCTGCTGGATGAATACAGAAATTTCTCTTGCTTGGTTTAATCACATTTTCATGCCTGGTGTAAAAGAAACCTTGAGAGAGAAAAGAATGCCAGAAGACAGCAAGGTCATACTGTTGTTGGACAACTGCAGTGCTCATCCTCTTGCACAAGAACTCACGAAAGGCAACATATCAATACATTTCCCATCATTAAATGTGACTAGCAAGATTCAGCCATTGGATCAGGGCATTTTTCAGAATCTGAATATGCTTTACATACATGATTTCATGTGGCAGTTAACAAACTACATAAGGTGGCTAAGTAATTGAATTTCAAAGAAATACAACTTGAAAGATGCTGTATTGAATGTATTATGTGCATGGAGTTCTGTGAAAAGTGAAACTTTGGACAAAGCATGGTGAAAAATATGACCAAAAACAACACTTGAAGATGTGACAGATGTGACTTCTAGGGTTTGGAGGTAAGACAAAACACAACGGACAACACATGGGGAAATTTTTGAAATGGTTGAATGTGCTGACAAAGAAAATGCCATGAACAAACTCTCTGAAACTTATTTAAATGAATGGCTAGATTTTGACAAAAAAAATCTTCCATTTTCCGTGTCACAACAGAAGATACCATGAGCAACAAAAAACAGCAACATTACTGAAACTGACAGTAGTGGGGATGAAAATTACGATAGTGTTGATAACACAGACCACTTAGAATGAGACACTTGTTGTCTGGGACATTATACTGAAGTTTTCAAAGAGTAAAAAGACTGTTACTCATTATCGGAAGTAATGCAGTGTCATATACTTCATTCTGCATTTTTGCACAAAAGAAGACAGGTTATTAAAGAGTCCGACATTCACACTCACAAGGTGATGCGAGCAACGCAGAAACGGAGTTTGTCATTTGCTTCAACGTCGGGTGCCATTACTACCAACTCCAGCAGTATACACTAAAATGTACCTCTTGTGTGTGGTTGTAGTGTATGCAAGAGATTAAACAGCAAGTCCTAAACATGTGATCAGCTTAATGCATATTCTTAGTGGCTTTATTATAAATGGGCATTATTTATTGGTAAGTGTAGTTCATGCATTTTTATAAATGTTGAACATCGTTTTTATTATTTTATGTTGCACCGTAGTTCCCTTTGCCGACCCATTCTCTTTGACAGTGACAGATCGTTTATGTAAGAATGGTATGTTACCTTGGAGATTTGTCTCAGGTTGCACACAGTAATTTGCCTGACACATGCTGCCACATTATTTCACACGTATTATTGAGTATTCAATGTCGGATGTTAGCTTACATTGGATACACATTTTGAAGCTTTTACAAACTTTTTTTTTTGTAACTAAGCAGTTTCAAAAATCTGTGGTTTTCACAAATCCAAAGGCTGTAAATCACAGAGAATCACGGACTGGCAAGAGTTTACTGTATAGGAAAAAAAAATTTTTACATTGGGTGATTGAGTGTATGTTGCAGATGTTGTGGAGGGTTTGATGGTGATTGCAGTACGAGCAGACGGAGCGCAAGAGGCGAGAGGAGCGAGAAGCAAAGCTGCGGGAGCGAATGAAGGAGAAGGAAGGGGCGGGGCTGAGGAGAGAGTTCTGGATTCACCCAGAGGGGGGGCGTCGCCTCCATATCACAACCTCCACCCTGCAGGACCAGCGCCGCAGGGACCTGGACTCTGACGATGAGGAACTTGCTAAGCTCTCAAGTGTTGAGGTATTTTCACAAGATTGCATGAATTACATTGTTACATACATTCAGCATTGTTTTTCACCAAATTTAACACTCGTCATGCAGGGCAGTATATTCTTTGTAATTTCTCCTATTAATTATTTTTACATTACCATTTGGAATTTGGAAGTGTGCCAACTGTGACTTATTATGAGACCTTGGCAAGGAAGAGTTTTGTAATGCATCAGTAATTTTATAGATAAAAAATAAATAATAATGAGCCCCTGTGGAAGTTTCAATTTCTTAATTTACTCATATATTTTTTTTTTAATAATCAACATTCCTTGTTAATTTGAAGAATATTTTCTCTACCAGATGGAAATAATAAATAAGAAATCTTCCAAGTTTGTAAGATATTTGGTTGGAAAGGAGTATATTTAAGTATGAATGTTTGTATCAATGCAACCAATGAAATGTGCTAACTACAGACAACGCTACATTAATGCAACACATTTTAACTAGGAAAATTATTTTATTTAAGGAAAACTGACGTAGTTGAAAAAGAAAAAATATTGAAATTAGTACTGTGAAAATTAAAAATAGAAATTAATCTGAAGTTGGAGAAAATGAACTGGAACAGAATCAGGCAAATTAAGACTTTTGAAATAAATTTACCTAATACCTCTCTTTTGTGAGCCATATTAAATTTCAAATTACATGACATAATAATTGATACTGGAGTTTCAGGCTTGAGAAGGTTTATCATAGTCTCAGATTAATATGCAGAAATTGTAAGTATACCTATGTCATCTACTCTTGACACTCGACGTTGGAAGGCTGACGACGACATCAAGGTCGGGCAAGGTTTTGGTGTTTCGGTCAGACACACCGGCGATTCAACTGGTTGACCTTATTGACTACTGACCGGGTGGTATATAAGATAGGGCACTTGGCTTGACGGCACGGCACAGTAGTCGTGGGTTTAACTGTCCTACTACTGGTTGGCACTCTGCTGCTGGTGCTGCTGCTGTCGGCCGGAGCTGGTGTCCAGTCCTTGGGCCGAGGTGCCGCTGCGGCTGGTGATGCTGCATGGTGCCTGCTGGGGACTGTTGGTCCAGTTTCACTGGATCCAGGGATTCACGATCCCTAGCGGCACGTGGCGCCCTTGATGGAAGTCAGTTATAACCAGGTGCGGTTGGCCGTTGGTCTTGATTGGGGTACTGCCTACCAGGTGCACAGTATGGGTGGCCGTCTAATCGGTGTGTTTGCGACGTAAGTGCGCCCGCTTAAGGGAGCCCGCAGTCCTACTCTAGGTTTGGCAATGGGTTGTAAAAGACTCACACAAGTCACCCTAGAATCAGCACTCTGAGCTTTGTTAGAAAACGTATTTATTCCATGAGGAATAAACACGGTGGCTCGTACTATCTCCTAACTGACCAGGAACTGAACGGAAGTAAACTACATTAACCAGATGAATGGGACCTAGGTCTAAACTGAACAAGAACATATGCGACTAGGCAGCTATGTTACTAACTTTCCCGAACTATCTCATTTCTGTTGTCCAGAAGGGACTTCGGGTGGGACTACCATAAGGGTAGTGCTTGTTGAGGTGGGTTGAAGACTACGTTGAAGTTTTCTGGTGCCGGTCTTGAAGAGCTTCTGCTAGGTCGCGGAGAGCAGGGTGAACAGAGAGCTCCACCACACGAGGTGGTGGAGCGAGCTGCTGAAGATTTACTGCCGTTTCTCAGCGGTGCACTGACATATATTCACCTGCCCACAGGATCGTCTGAGGCGCGAGGGTGGCAGAGGTGAGTCTCTTCCTCCCATGGGCGGAGCTGCGCTCACTAGCGTGATTCCTCAGTCCATGGTGGAACTAGGCGTCTCTGTAATGCTGGGTTGCCTGTGCTGCACAAACTTAGGCACTTAACTTTGCTGCTGGCTAGCTCTCTCACATGTGAGGGGGTTGATGTGACGTCTGACCAAAGGGCAAAACGATCTTGGCTGACGTGCCCTCGCATCTAGTGGCGTAATGGTAGGCTCTCGTAGCAAGTGGTTTCGGTGTTGAAACCCCGCCTTGGGTAATGTGATGATACGTAAAGATGAGGGAAAGTCTTGTTTATATCTATGTCAAATAAGCATCACGCTTCAACACAAACATGGTTAAGAGTGTTTTATTGTGTTACGTGTGTATGAAGGGTTTTGACCAATGTAACGTCACAGCTGTTAATGGTTTATTAATATTCCCTGAGTTCTGTAGCGAGTGTCTGCTGGATTGTTGATACAGTTTTCTGCTTTTAAGGATGTACTAACATCTTTAGCGCTTTCTAGCCCTTATAAAATTACGGCTCTCTTCAGCCTTAAAGTACAGCAATGGCAACAGTCATAAAACTTATTAGCCAGCAAAGACAGGGTCTGGAGCTACACTCAGGCGACGGAATCATATCAAGTGCGTTGCAGCTTGAATGTCTACTGCATAATTACATGAGCAATTGAGGCATAGCATAGATACGGTGATACAAATACATAACACATAACGTAGTACTCTATAATAACATAATACTCTAGACATGAGATAATATTACTATAAGCCCTTCATACACATGCTTATCTCTCACTCGCAGGACGTTTCAACAGCGTATTAACAGCAACTTGACTTAACTTGATGCATAATTAATTCCAGTACAAGCCATCGACGAGCAGTGTAGGTTATTGTTACAGACATTTTCAATTCAATATTGGCTAGGTGTTGACTGTGTATTCAAGTTGGGCTTTTGATACTGTTTTAGCCAAGTGATATTGTACTTTCCTGCTGGTGTTCCATCAAGACTAGACATCTCATAGCAATTATTATTAGCGACACCTGTCCCTCGAAACGGTCCTTCAAACAGAAGAAACAGCTGACTTGTTCCCGGAATAAACTAACAAGATTCGTTTTCCGTAGAACCAAATCATTCATCCCCAAATATTGTTTATTACTTGCTTTGTGGTGTTTCTTGTGGCTCTCTGCAGCTGTTTAAAGGCTTTATTGAACTAATTTTAATATTTCTTGGCGTATCTTCTCCGGGTCTTCCACGTCAAGTCTTGGCAGAACGTTGTAACATATCACAATCAAGTGCTGGCTAGTGAGGACTTCATAAGGTGTGAAACTGGTTGACAAATGTGCAGTATGATTAATTACAATTTCTATCAGAATATTCTTGTCTCTCTAACTCTGCTGATTACTTTGGCAATACAATCGTAGCATTGTTCACAAAGTTTTCATGCTACGTTCAACTGGGTTACTTTGAGGATGGCGTACAACTATAGTACTAGGTACTATGCCTATTTGTTTAAGGAATTTTTGGCATAACTTTCCAGTGAACTGGCTGTCCTTTTCTGACAGAATGAAGATAGGTTTACCTACTTCTGATATGTACAACTTTAATTTCGTCAACAAGGTTTTGCATTGGCCAGCACTAAAGGATACAATTTCGTATATTTCGAAAACAGGTCCAGTATGACGAAAACGTATTTTACTCCAGCTTTAGATTGCAGTATAGGACCAAAAATGTTGACTGACACGAACTTAAGTGGTTCTTGTGGCAAGATTGCTTGAAGTTTGCCTTGTAGATTTCAGATGGCTGCTTCGCCCTCTGACACAGGTTGTAGGATGCGGTGATCTCTCGGATGGTCCTTAACATATTAGGCGATTACATCTGGCGTTTTACAGTGCCATACAATTGACTTGCCCCACCATGACCAAGTGTTACATGCACTTCATAAATAACTTGCTCATTAAGACTGGCTGGTATCACAGGCTTCCAAAACTGTTCAATATTGTCTGTATTACCATTATGGTAGAACAAAATATTTTTACCTGATAAACAAGAGAGACTATGAAAAGGTGGCAGTGTTTCTAGTTTAACCTCGACTTTCTGGCAGAACTCGCCTTGACCTTGATGCGTAGCTATCTGGTTCAAAAGTTCCTTGAGCTGCTTGTTGAACTGAATGACAGATGAATTAATACTGGCTACCACGAACTCTTTCATTTTTTTGGGAAGACTTAACAAGTTAGGTTCAGTGTCAAGAATACGGCTCAGATAGACTGCTACCTCATTTTTAGTACCTTTAATATATTGTACCTCAATATCATATTCCTGCAACAACAGTAACCAATGCGTTAGACAATCTCTAAATGCTCTTCTAGTTTTCAGGCAGGTCAGTGTTTGGTGATCAGTCAACAGTTTAATCTTCTCTCCTAGAAGCAAATCTGTAAAACTTCTGCAGCACTCATACAATAGCTAACGCTTCTCGTTCAGTGACGGTGTAGTTTTTCTTTGCGTTATTCAACATCCTGCTTGCCATAGCAACGTTCTTTTTTACACCTTCTTTGTCGACTTGGGCTAGTTAAGCACCCAACACATAGGCAGAATCATATGTGTATAGTAAGAACTCGCATCCTTGAACAGGGTGATACACTATGTGTTCATTCGGAAAGATAGCCTTAAGTTAATCAAAAGTCTGTTGGTGTTCTGAAGACCAATTCCATACTTCACCTTTCTGTAACAGTTTGAACAGTGGTATAGCAATGCTTGAAATCTGTCTGAATAATTTCGGTAAAATCCAAGAACACTTAGAAATGCTCAGTTGGTGGGTATGTTGCAGGACAGGAAACTGCGTTATGGCTTGCAGTTTTTCAGGAGCAGTGCGTATACCTTCACTAGATATAATGTGTCCAACAAACGAAACTTCTTGTCTGCAAAAAAGTGACTTTCATATTTTATTGTCTTATGTAACTTGGCAAGATTTTGACTGTTGACGAAAGTAGCACCAAATGTTTACTTTTCGTTTATGTATTCTTCCGTTATCTGCTGGTGCGTCAAGTGGAGCTGTATATTTTATGAACACGCTGTCAGCTAACCCACTTGCCATTGCACTGTATGCTAAACAAATTTTAAAGTATTTATAGATTGATATCTGTCTAAAAAATGTGTAGGTTTTGAATGTACAAATATAAAACCGTGCAAAAAATTTAGTATTTTCTAACTTTTTTAATTTATCGGAGACAGCGAATTTCGGTTAACATTTGCGAGACGGTAATTGTAGTTCTTATCACACTTTGGACGTTACAGCTAATATGGAAATAAAAGTAATTTGGGGAACTTGCTTGACAACGCACTTTTTTTTGCCAACTCACGGACTATTGCAAAGCAGTAATTCTGCTATTACTGATACAAAACAGTTAGAGTTAAGAAATATGTGGCATGGAATAATGTAAGAATTGCTTAAAAACTACCCGCGCGCGTCTTGCTTTCTTCGTTTTAGTAATACAGTAAAGTAACAACACAAAAACAAGAAAATGGATTTTTTGGAGAACAATATGGTGTGTAATGGATGTAGATGTAATGATTACTGGTCTAATAGAAATTACAATTAATCAAAATAACTGTACACGGAAATACATGTTACTTTATAATACAGAGCTCTCGGAAAAATAAAACCATTCATATCTGTTTGTGAATGTGTTATTTTACACAAGAATGCAATTTCTTTCTGGCTGGTAGTGCTTCGGGAGACAGCTGACAGGTGGTGTGGCAGGGTGTGTTGTGAGCCGAGCATGTTACTCAACAGTTAGCAGCATGTTGCCTTGCCTCTTGATCCCATCTTTTTAAAAGTTGACTTTTCTCCTATTGCTATCATGAAACAACATGAGTTTTAAATATATTTAGTCAAATTATTTGCAAACATAACTCATCAATACCCTGCGATATTTCTGTAGTCTTTTGGAATTAATATCAAGCATGTATGCATGGCATGGTGAGTGGTGATACGACATTTAAAAAAACTGCCAATGTTTGAAGTTGTGTTTCATTTGAATATGGACAGTTTATTTTGAATTTCATTTTGAACACCTATACATTGCTACTTTAGCATGAAGTTAAGTTTGCAACACTAATAACAGTTGTTTTGTGACCACTTAAAATAAATGTATTAATTAATCTAGGAACTCTTTCTTAGCCGTGTATTTTCTGCTTGTCTGATGGGCGTCAGCATTGCAGTCAGAATAGACAGCGTAATATTAATTTTTGTTCGTTCATGCATCAGCTGATACAGGAATTTGTAAATGGCTCGTTTGTTTCGTATTTGTCAAGTTACCACTCACTGACTGTCATGATCTTGCCATGTTATATGAGACAGAAAGTAACAGTCATCCCAACACTTTGTATTTTCGTCACCACAATGTGAATGTGCTGTTAGTGTTCTTCGAACGATGCTGAATTAATTAAAATATTTATCAACATAAGCATGTGCAAAGCTTCTGCATTCTTCTCCTAAGGTGACATCTAGGCATTGTGTAAATTCTGCCACTCTTTCACAAGCCAAATGCTATTACTGTGAACATGTACTGCTGCTTTCGAAACAAAAATGCAGTGTATTGCTGTGAATCATCAGAAAGTGGTACTTGCCAATGATCATTAGTAGAGGTGAGCCGATATGGTTTTTGAGCCTTTTCCGATATTGCCGATACAAACTTACCCATATTGCCGATACCAATACCGATACTGCCTTGACAAGGAAAAATAACACTATTGCAAGTTTCAAAAAATAAAAACTTAATTTTTAAACATTTACCTAAATAAAATTCTAATTGTCTTCGTTTTTATTGTTTCAGTGATTGGCCTAAATATTATGATAAATATAAATCTAGAAACCACATATTAAGCTTAAGCATATTTATAAGACAAAAATAATCTCCAAAAGCATGTCATTAAGCAATGAAACTCATAAAAAAACATAACACTTCAGGTGGTGTGTAACTTCAATGTGCTGTTTTAAGTGTGTGGTAGTATAGGACCTCGAAGATGTACCGCCTCTCGAAACCAAACATTTGCAAATATTGTAAACAGTTTTGCAATCATGCAAAACATGCCTAATTTTGCTTTGAAAATAAACACAGCCAGTTGGGTACTTTAATAAAAACCAATTTAAAAATAGCGATTATTTTAATAAAAACAAATAGTGAAACCTCTATTATTCGTTTTTCATGGGACCTACTGAAAAAAACTCAGCATGCGGGAAAACTCAACATGTGGACCTCTCTCCTCTAAAAGTAAAACGTATCCTCAAAAAAAATGATTTTCATCCTTGGGTATACTGAGTTGATTGCCTGTAATGAACAGTGGGCATATCTTAAATACTGGATGAAAATACATATCTCAATCATTCAATATAAGTATTCTATTATAAAATATTGAAATGCACTTAATTTCGAAATCTGCCGAATGTTCACTTAATTTCTGCCAAATGTAAATAAAAGTGGCAAAAATCAAACTATCTTTATTAAAAACAATGATTTAAAATAGAAACGTGCTAAAAATTGTTAAGTTTGACATGTATAAATCCGATTTTATGAAATTATATTTTACTTTGCTAAAAATTCAGTTGCCCGCAAAATGTTTTTAAATTTCGCCAAAATAAACAACATTCGCCATCTTGTGTGACAGTTGATATCACTGCATTACTCTTAAAAAAAGTTACTAGCGTAATTTTATCTTAGCAGAATTAATCAGTGAAAAAATACTGTTCCCCTTTAATGCTGGTAATTTACACGGTTATTTACCGTGTTGACCTAAAAATTATTACGTTTCCATTGTGGAACAAGAGTAAAATTCAAATCTGTTCCGTCCATTATTATTTNGATTACGTTTCCGTTGTGGAACGAGAGTAAAGTTCAAATCCGTTCTGTCCATTATGTCTGGTTCTGGTCCGTACCTCATCCACTAAACATACGTGTTTTATTTGCGCGAATATTAGTTTGCTGACTTGAAACAAAGAAATGCCTGCAATTATTATGTTTTACCTGTTTTTCGACGTAAGTAATTTCAAAACAAATAGTGATTGAATTATCAAAAATAAATTTTGTGGTTGTTAACAAATGCAATGTTTCATGACAACTAGTTGTGTATACTAGCTTTTGAGGTTAGGGAGTGTCTGTTTACCTGCTCTTGGCGCTACCGAATTTTGGTAGTACCGGTTTTAAGATAGTTTTTTCACAGATAAACAATAGTTCCGAATATATTTTAGTTTTCGGACAGAATATCTGATCGATGGAAGATTCTAAGGGCAAAATATCGGTTATAATATCGGCGATTTAAACATGAATTGCGCACAATTCCGATAATTACGATATCGGCCGGTTTCGATATATCGGTACCGGTATCGGCTCAGCCCTAATCATTAGTGATATCCAGAGTTGTTAAGAAACTTTACACCTTATTACAGCCTTAATACGACTTTCGTTGGAATAGGACATTTTCTGTCTTTGAATGTGATTTTATTCATGCTACGAGCATCTAAACAAAGCCTAACTGTGTCATCTTTCTTCCTCACGCATAGCATGGGACTGGCTAAAGGACTCTCTTCCCGCTTTACAATGTGCCAATCTAACATCAGTTTTAGTTACTCCTCTGCCTCAGACAAATATTTGACTGTGGAAATAGCGTTACTAATTTCCTCAGTAACAGTCTAGTCGAGTCAAGTTGAGTTTTAAGTTGTATGATAGTGGAGTCGATTCAAGTCGAGTTCAGTATAAATTAGTTTTTAGTTAAAATCGAGTTAGCAACATAAATGTAAATGTGTAACTATGTACATGGGTATAACGTATGCCTCTTATAACTTCCTTCCCCCTCTTATAGTAACAGTTTACCAAGAAAAAGTTTGGGACTAGTTTCTACCAATAAGAATAATTCTTTGCCTGGGTGAGTGATTCACGGCGCTACTTTTTCCCTCTGGCGAATGAGTGAAGGACAGTTGGAGCTGGAGAAAAACTGACGTTCCTTCGGGGTACAAGGCCTTATATTCTACCTGCCTGCGGGCCCGTCTGTGTTGCGGGCGGTAATGAGCTCCGCGTCTGGGGAACTACGCTCTCTAGCGCCATCCCTCGTCTCGTGGCTGAAGTAGGTCACTCTATAATGTGGTCTCAGCCGCTGGGCCAGCTTCCTTCACACGTCTTTGGGAGGAGGGTTGGTGACGTCTGACATCAGGGCAAACAATGTTGGCTGACGTGTCTGCGGGTGCCCACGCAACAAGGTGCGTACTTGTAGGCACGCGTACCAAGTTGTTTCAGGTTCAAACCTCGCCTGGTGTGATGTGAAGGCACGTCCAGTTAAGGCAAAGTCATGTTTATTATATTCATAATAAGTGTTCACGCATCAGACTTAACCAAACTTTAAATGCTGACAGTATCTATTAGAAGCATAATGAATGTCTATACTAGTGATGGCCCGATACTGAAAAAACCAGATACCGATGAAGGTTCAGATATTTAGGATTTTACCGATCCGATACCTGTAAACCGATATTTTCATTTATCATACTGTAAGCAGACATTTGTCACTAAAGTGGATGAGAGAAAACTGCTGCCTGGAAAAGTTTTGTTTACAATAAGCTAAAAAGACTTGCTGTTAAGTGAGATTTACTTTACACCCGGTACATCAAAGTAGCAAAAAAAAAAAAAAAAAGTTTAACATTATACAAAATTATAGCTCACTACAACATATTACAAAACTAATTTAAGGTTCCAAGTGGGTCTCTAGTCTACAAAAAATATGTAATAGGACAGGAATGAAAACTAAGCTAACAAGCCACGATCATTAAGTGAAAAATAGTGATGGCCATGTACATTCTAATTTGTTTTTATCGTAAGGAAATATTGTTTTTGCCAGCAAAATTGCCGTGGCCATCTCAAATTCTTTATCATCATAATATTATTATTTTTTTATTATTATTATTGTATATTGACATTTCATATTAATAATGTTATTTTTAGTCTCATTGCTGCAGCCTGATGTTAAGAGTTGAGAAAATTAAGTGTGCAGCAGAGGAGAGAAAATACTGAGGTTAGAATGGCCATTACCGATGTGCCGATATTTTAGTGCCGATCTCCAATAATGGTAAATGTACCGATAATACCGATATTCGATATCGGTTATCGGGTATCGGGCCATCACTAGTCTATACAGAGTTTTCTGTATTAAACCTCTTTGTACAATAGCATCAAATGAGAAAATTAAGTTTTTATGCTATATCTTGAAAAAAGACTTAACAGATTTCCGTACAGTTCTTCACACTAGTGGTGCTACTGTAGTCTTTGTAAACTTACATAATTAAGTGGTTCAGATACTTCTTTTCAAAATTATTGCTCTGTAAATATTTCAGGTTTACCAAACCTTAGACTAATTAAAATTGAAGTTGATACTTTGAATCCTGCCTCTGTATTTCAGTTTGTTGCACTCCAACTTATATTTTGAGGGATTCTGGGTACGAGTCCTGGGTAAGGCACATGTTATAATTGTTTCACTAGTGTTGCATATATTTGTAGATCCATCTTTATTGATATCACTATCAACGAGACATCATAACCTACTTTCTGTGTAAGCGCTTAAGAACATAAAATTATTTGCATGTGCATACAGGAAAGTATACTCATTAGTTATAAAGATAAATTCTTGTTTTTTGTTCAAGTAACTCAAAACTGGTAGTGTAAAGTGTAAATAATTTATTGGTGCAGTCACTGAAGAGACAAAAAATTTTTATCCTGGTCACTTTAGTCTGACATGCCTACTTCCCACAAACAGCAGGTATTACTCTCCCCTTCTCCCTATTTTTGACATTCCACTTCCTCTCTCCCTTTTTTGTCAATGCTTAAAAAGCATGCCCTGCCAATTCATCCTCCTACATTGTTTTTTTTTTCCTGTTTGTCATTGCTTATAGAGTGTGACATTTGTTACTTGCCAATAATTTGAAGGAATGAATTGCAGAATGAGAAGTTGAAGTGTTGAGAAAAAAAATGCCTTTTATATAAATTGGATGAGTGTTCAATTTTATTTTGTGAGAACTTGGGACTTGACTATTGATAAATTATTAGTTTTCCTAAATATAAAGATTTTAATATTGAACAAAATTCAATTTAGTTTTAGCAATAAGAAGAAAAAGCTGTATTTTGATGATAAGATCACTATAATTATTTTCGGTAGTGATTTAGCTGTAACACTTGCAGCCTACTGAAACTCAGCTCGGTTCACTCAATTGGCAGAAGCATGAGAAAACGTTGCCATTATAAAAAACAAACAAAATCTTGAAAATGAGATTTATTGTAGTTTATCGAGTTCATATACTTGCAGAGTCACGAAGTTTGCTATACAGGCCATGCGTATTACAAGAACAGCATCACAGAATCTATTGTAAATCCACATTATTAAAAAAACTTGCATCGCGAGAAAGGTAGGAAGACAGGAGGAACCTTTTCCTCCTGGCACCCTATGACATCCCACACCAATGAAAGAAATTTTGTAGAAAGGTTTGGCCTAAAATAAGATGAAAATAGGAGACAATTTCAGGTGCTTGCCGGTGTGGGTTACATTTGTCACTTCAAAACTTCCTCTCTGAAGGTTTGTTGTCTTATTAGGTGGCAGCAGGTGCTATACTTCATTTCATATAAGTTGGCCAGATTCTGATAGTCAGTGAGTGGCAAAATAAAGTATTCAAAACAAAAAACGTGCCATTTACAAAATCCTGTATCAACTGATGCACGAACGAACAAAAGTTAATATTACGTTGGTTATTCTGAGTGCACTGCCGATGCACTTTAGACCAGCCAAAAATATGCGAAAAGAAAGATTTCGTAGGTTAATTAATACTTTTTATTTTACATGGTCATAAAACAGCGGTTTTTAGTGTTAGAAACTAAACTTTGTGCTAATGTAGAAATGTATAGGTGTTCAAAATGAAAGGTACATTAAAACAATCCGTATCCAAATGAAACACAATTTCAAAACCTTTTTTTTTTCACTTCTTAATCGCCCCTCTCCAACTCGCTTTCATTACGTGCTTGATATTAATTCCAAAAGCATACAGAAATCTTTCATAATATTGTTAAGTTATTTTTTCTAATAATTTGATGAAATATATTTCAAATTCGTGTCATCCTGAGCCAGTAATAGAAGAACAGTCAACTTTAAAAATATGCGACCTAATAAGCAAAATAAGAGGCTCAGGCTTCGCTCCGGACAGGATGTGCGCGCTATCTATCGGATTTTTTCTGAAGCATTACCAGCAACAAAAAAAAAGGCGTTCCACGTGCGACATACAGGGGATGGACAAAATAATATGAACACCATGCAATATAGTACATTTTGTTGCATGCTGGCAACACTGCTTCCGTGTAAATAATGTGACGCGTATGTATTGCACAGTTTACGTGCCAAGTCTCGTAGGTTATATTTCAGTGTATTATACGCTTTGTTCTGCGACGGTTAAAACAAGCGATCGGTGAAATGTGTGATCTCTCAGACTTCGAAAGAGGGCAAATCGATGGTGCTCGGTTAGCAGGAGTGTCTATGACGAAAACAGCTGAATTATTTAACGTTTCACGAGCGACAGTATCCACGTTAATGACAGCATACACAAAACATGGTAAAACATCATCGGCGAAGAGGAATAGTGGGCGAAACCCAAAGTTAACTGACAGAGACCGACGAACATTAAAAAGAATTGTGGCCAGACAACATAAAACTACCGCGGCAAAAGTGACAGCAGAACTCAACACTCACTTGAGTAATACTGTTTCGACAAAAACAGTACGGTGGGAGCTCCACAAAGCTAACATTCATGGAAGGGCTGCAATTGCGAAACTCTTTATAATGGAAGGCAGCGCTAAGCTGCGAAAGAAGTGGTGCCACGATCATAAATCCTGGACAATTGATGATTGGAAGAATGTGGTATGGTCCGATGAATCATCGTTTACATTGTTTCCTACAAACGGCCGGGTTTATGTATGGAGAACCCCAAAAGAAGCCGACTACCCGGACTGCCTGCTTCCTACAGTCAAGCATGGGGGAGGTTCCGTTATGATTTGGGCGGCTATATCGTGGTATTCAGCTGGTCCTCTCATTCACATCACTGGCCGGATTACTGCGAATGAATATCTCGACATCCTCAATGATGAAGTTCTTACTATGATTAGCATATTGCTGCCAAACACTGCCATTTTCCAATATTGATAATGCGCCCATACACACAGCCAAAAAAGTTCAGTCTTGGTTTGAGGAGCCAGACCTTAACATAATTGAACCATTATGGGGAGTTTTAGAGCAGAGAGTGAGGAGCAGATTTCCATCTCCAACATCATTGAAGCAATTGGTGGATGTTTTGGTACAAGAATGGGACAACATTCCGTTGGAAACTATTCAGACACTCTACGAATCTATTCCGCGAAGAATTGCAGCTGTTCTAAAAGCAAATGGTGGCCCAACACCTTATTAATAAATAAATATTGTGTTTATGTCAGGTGTTCATATTATTTAGTCCATCCCCTGTATATAAATTTATGAACAGATACCAATAGTTTTATTTTTCACGAGCTCTGCATAATTTTTAAAGTAACTTATATTTTGTGTACAGTGATTTTGAGTACTAGTAATTTATATTCGGCAGGTAATTGTTCGTCGACGTAAATTATATGCCATATTGTTCTCCGAAAATCCATTTCCTTGTTTCCGAAGAAAGTTGGACATGCAAGAATAGTTGTTATGCAATTCTAACGTTATTCCACGTCACATATTTCCAGCTCGAATATATCAGCTATAATCCATTCACGGTATCTTCGATACTTTTGAAAAGAACCTTTGAAAAATCACCCTAGCCGTTAGCCACATGCATATAACATTACAAACAGCGGCGAGCGCGGATACAGTTATGCCGTTAGGTTGCCAGCACAAAGAGAGGAAATAGTTCTAAAGTTTTAATGTAATTGTTAATTTATCACTTACAAATGGATTTCGAAAAGACTTGTATCTTATTATGCCAATTATTAATGACGTGATGCTAACGTACTTTGATTTCAATGTTTCTTGCATACTCACAAAATCACGCTCAAAGTGAAAGTAGAGCGGCCATTTGTTTACAAACCTTCGTTCCGTGTGTTGTTGGCGAGATGTGGTCGACACACGTGCCAGAGAATTGGTGCGATTATCTTGTTTAACCAATAATAATTCATTTACTGGTTTAATTTTTTTTTTTCTAATATCCTCTCTTTATTATTTCTCGTTGTGCCGATTTCTTTCGTTTCTGATACCTGTATAAGAGATTACTCGTAGTGCGTTCTCACGTGTTTAATATTTTTTAAATTTATTTCAGGTTTGCTTAAAATTTTATTTATTGTATTTTACGTTATATGTTGCGGTAGTTTTTGTGTGCAGTCATGAGTTCTAGCAAGGTGAATAAAAGATAAGTCACCAACGCCAACAGGACATCATTAACCTCACCGAATCGTTGTATTCCCTAATTAGGCGAGGGGAAATGAAACCCTGCAACGTCGCGGAAAGAGCGGCAGAAATGTTGAAACGCTTCAGATCCACAGTTCTAAGGTATGTTAAAATATATGTAGTATTAACCATTGCGTTTGCAAGTTGTGTGTGCTAAGGTCAATTATGTTGGCCTACGAAATGTGTTTACAAGAACATAAAGAAAATTTGTTAATAACTTGATAACATCGTCGAACGTTGTCTACGTGTCTTTTTAACGTTTTATTTGGGTAATTATTAAGTTTAGGGGGCTTTTCTGTAAAAAAAAAAAAAATAATTTCACGGAAAATGGTATATTTCCACTCCACTAATGATGCAGAACACGAATATACGACGGGCATTAACGTCCGACTAATTTCGTAACATGTGCCCACCTAACCTAACAGAACCTATCCCCACGATGGGTGAATCACTATTTTACATTTTTAAACTAACCTAGGATTGTTGGGTTTTACACTAACCTAGGATTGTAGGGTTATATAGACTCAAATGTGAGTGTATGAATCACCTAACCAAAAGGTGGTATTACAATGTGTAATTAAAAATAAAAACTACTTTGTGTTGGAATTTGTGTACCCCTGCGAGGGATTCTTCATAAACAACCCAATATATACAGTGGAAATTTATTATAAAGACAACTGACAATGGTAAGGAAAATTGCCTCTATAGTGAGTTTGTTATAGTCAATTAATTTTATATAGGTTATGGAGAGATGGTGCATTTTAAGATTCTGAAGAAGGAGCTTGTTTTGTATTTATAAGTTACATTGCGGCATTAATTGCCATTGTTATACGTCACTAAATAGATTACAGTCGATATAACTGGAACTTCCCCTACTATTAAACATATCTGTATCACTTCACTAAACATGAGAGGACATCGTAATCGATGAAATCGCAGTCATAATCTTTTAAGAAAACAATTGTGTATTAATGCATTTCCCCAACACCACTGTTCTACAGCCATTGTCTTTTAGTTATTGTAAATTATCAGTGTCATATTTTTCACTTTCAGTGCTACATAGCCAACCTAATTTGCATAATTTAAAAAGGACCATAATTCAGTTACTGGGTCAACTACAGTTACTGATACCAAAAACATACAAGGGTTTGTTTACAAATGATGTGTGACAATGTGATATGCTCTGCCGTGTGTTAGTTTAGGTTAGTTTAATAGGTGGCAGGTATTGGTTACTATATAACCCTACAATCCTAGGTTAGTTAAAAAATGTAAAATAGTGATTCACTCATCGTGGGGTTAGGTTCTGTTAGGTTAGGTGGGCACATATTACGAAATTAGTCGGACGTTAATGCCCCTCGTATATTCGTGTTCTGCATCATTAGCAGAGTGGAAATATAAGATTTTCAATGAATTATTTTTATTTTTACAGGAAACCCTATAAACTTAATAATTACCAAAATAAAACGTTAAAAATACACGTAGACAACGTTCGACGACGTTATCAAGTTATTAACAAATTTTCTTTATGTTCTTGTAAACACATTTCGTGGGCCAACGTAATTGATCTTAACACACACAACTTGCAAACGCAATGGTTAATACTACAGATATTTTAACATACCTTAGCACTGTAGATTTGGAGAGTTTCAACATTTCTGCCACTCTTTCCGCGACGTTGCAGGGTTTCATTTCCCCTCGCCTAATTAGTGAATACAACGATTCGGTGAGGTTAATGATGTCCTGTTGGCGTTGGTGACTTCTCTTTTATTCACCTTGCTAGAACTCATGACTGCACACAAAAACTACCGCAACATACAACGTAAAATACAGTAAATAAAATTTTAAGCAAACCTGAAATAAATTTGAAAAATATTAAACACGTTAGAACGCACTATGAGTAATCTCTTATACAGATTTCAAAAGCAAAAGGAATCTGTACGAGAAGGTTAGCACAAATTAAAGTCATACGTTATGAAAAATCAAATAATAAAGAGCTGATATTAGTATAAAAAAACCGATAAATGAAATATTAGGTTAAACAAGAATCGCACAAATTCTCTACAGTACGGCCATCCGGGGGCTTATGAGAGATTGGCGTTGCCATGTTAATGTTGTTGGATGGACTCCTTGAATGTTGACACATTTCATTGCAAAGTATTGTGTCTATAATATGTAATCAAAGTGAAAGTTTTTCTCCCCCACCCAATCCCCCAGTCAAAATCAAACCTATATACACACACACACACACACACACAGAGAGAGAGAGAGAGAGAGAGAGAGAGAGAGAGAGAGAGAGACAGACACGCACACGAAACATCTCATTTTTAATACTCACATTTTGGGTTTATATAATGAAATGTTTTTCGTTTGCATCACATATTCTTTTGTGTGAAATCCTCAAGATTAAAAACTTTACGCTTGTGGAATATCCATTAATAATATATACATTACTTTTATGATGGGTACGTGCATGTACGAACACATGTACTCACAAACAGTGGAATGTAAACATTGCCATGTGACTGCCACATGGCAATGTTTGTTTACCCTTTGGCAGAAGGATACGAAATGGGCTGGAAAGTAGATCTTTAGCAGGGCTTCAGAAAATCTTGAAGTTACCGTGAATACATTATATAATGTCCAACGTGTGATAATACCTAAAACTAAATTTTCGCAAATGTTATCCCAAATTCACTGCCTCGGACAAATAAATAAGAGTGAGAAAGTATTAAATTTTTTCCAAGGTTTTATATTTTTACTTCTATAACCTACTAATTTTTTTTAGGCAGGTATTAGTCTAAAATATCTTAAAATTAGTTTAGCATTACATTTATTTGTAGTTACTAAATTTTAAATTAATTATTTATATTTTTGCCTTTTAACATAACAATTTACTGATTAATGATTTATGTATACATTACTATTACTACAATCGCAGCTACGTATTTCTGAGTAGCAAGTTTGCCTAAAACGTCCCACGAACCGTACATTGACAAGGGGATCAGTTGATAATGACAGCATGAAAATAAACAACATCGTTGCCATGTGGCCGATCAGCTGATGGTAGAAGGATACGTAGTCAGATGTATTCAGATGTAAACAGTGGTGCTATTCAGATGTAAACAGTGGTGCTACTTTTGCAGACCTGTCAGAATCTGGCCAATTTGTTATAGTAGCACTTGGGGTGAGCCACTGTGTCAAACAAATACCATTGTTAATTTTCAAATTGCTGGTTGAAAGTGTTTGCTTAACTGTTTGTTCTTCTTTGCAAACAGGTAAACAAGAGGTTTGTGACATGCTACTTGAATGTTCAAGGAAAA
Source organism: Clitarchus hookeri (assembly GCA_002778355.1). Taxonomy (NCBI): domain Eukaryota; kingdom Metazoa; phylum Arthropoda; class Insecta; order Phasmatodea; family Phasmatidae; genus Clitarchus; species Clitarchus hookeri. Next base: position 21,583 of record NQII01004163.1, read on the forward strand.
CTCTTTACAAAGATTGGGTAAGTAAACCACCTTGAAATGATCATTGGAATATATTTTTAATATATGGTAGCAATAGGCTGCTAGGATACTAATTACATTGTAAAAAAAGAGAGAAAAAACAGAAGTACTCACAGGACGGTACTATTATTGTGCAACAGAAAATCTCATCTACCAGTTACAGTACGTTCACTGCAACGTAGAGTACATTGGCCTTAGTTCCAACACTCTCGGACAGAGAATGANGTAGAGTACATTGGCCTTAGTTCCAACACCAATGGCCATAGAGTAGATACCAAACAAGCTAAAGTTGGGGTAAATGTGAATTTACAAAAGCCAGTTGCAGCACATGCATCATCTCCCAACAGAAACTTTGACTCCTGTTACACAACCATAGTGGTGAGGTCCCTACCACCTTTTAATGATAGTGCAGAACTGGGATGCTCAGAACTCGCTCACCAATACATCACCAAATCTAGACAGGTTCCTGGCTGAAACATAAGATAACCCCTCAGTCACTAGGGCCACGGTAGCTAAGTGGTTAGTCTGCTCGCCTCCCACCAAGGCAAACCGGGTTCAATCCCCGGCCGGGTTACTCCTGGATTTTCGCATGTTGGAATTGTGCCGGACAATGCTGCTGGTAGGCGGATTTTCTCGGGGATCTCCTATTTCCCCTGCCCTTTCATTTCGGTGCTGCTCCGTACTCACCTCAATCACCCTCATTGGCTCTCAAGACCTCGCTGTTAAGAGCTGCCCAAATCTCTTCACTCATTTCACCTTCCTGCCATATTTCAAATTTCCTGCTTCTTCCTAGTTCACCTCCGGCTCACTAGGTTCACTCTTTGCCAACCACAGTTCAACAGTCTCCAGTGCACTACCACTTGCCACCTGAAGAAGCTGGTAAAGCCAACAAAACGTCACGAGTGATGCTTGTAACATTCCACTATTAGGGCCTTGGTGGAAATAAAAGAGAAGTGGAACCATCCCCCCCAACAAAACCTGCGNTAAAGAGAGGTGGAACCATCCCCCCGACAAAACCTGTGTCTTACTGCACAGGCTGTTCTTTATGTCAAACGAGTTGCAGCAGATGATTCCTAACTGCTGGCCTTCAGAATATGCATGCTTTACAACATAAGCAATGGGATATAATGTTCTGGCAGACAAATGCGGAATTGTCACAGTGTAATTTGTATTGATTGTACCTTTTGTTCTGAATTGTATAAATGCAACCTAAACCTACACTTCTATGAATAAAATCGCCTGTTACAGCAGTGGTATACAAAAGAAAATTAATGTTGGTATGTTCACAATAATTTTCTTTTCTTATTCCTCACTGGAATTATGTTGTTATGCTTGTAATTTACAGTATTATTGTAGACTGGACAAAGAAAACAGTTTTTTTACATGATATATGTGCCAGAAGTTGTTGCGATCTAGTTGGTCACAACAGATTATGTAGTGAACAACAAATCTCCTGCCTTGTCAGCTCACTTAGGAGTGCTGTGAGGAAGCCTGCTGTTGCTGGGATTCACGCTTAGGCCGGTGGCTTGAGTTGGAGGTTCCTCTGACCATAGGGACACATTATTACTCACCCCTTTCTTGCCCTGGCAGGGAATGACCAGGTTAAGTTATTCATCCTTGCACTGAAACTCAGTCGAGTTGGACCAGACAGCAGTTACGCTAGTAGCTCTATCAAGTCAGTTAGGCAGTCATTCTTGTGTCGGAACTCTGACAAGTTTGACCAGGTAGCAGTTATGCTATTCATATGATCATGTCAGTTGTGCACCACAAACTCTGTGGGAAAAGAGGAGAGTGGTGGCATGCAGAACAACTTCATTCCGAGCGACGAAAGTCAAGGCACTGGCTGACTCCAAACCTGAGACAGTAAGCCTCGCCATGTGCCCATTGGCCATGATCCAGGCCTACTTGGACCTCAGTGATGCTGGATTTGTGCCTCTTTCACCCAGGGTGGAGGAACCAATTGAGGAAAGCAACAGCAATGTGACATAGTAAAAGTGTGACTATAGAAATCTGATGGTGAAGTAGACAGCAAAAAGAATCCTGTCTGCACTGATGTTGCCATTCAATCAATGCTACAAAAACATTGAGAGGAATATGGATGGCCATTAACTAATTTACCTCATTGTGCTTTGTAGGATAGTATACATTTTTTTTCATACAGAAGATAAACTTAGTAAAGAAAATTTAGAATTGTTCACAATAATGTCTGTTGGTAAGGAAATGAGTGGACTGACTTTTAAAAACATGAATACCTTATATAGAAACAGTTCTATGTGTTAATTAGGTTTTTTTTTTAAAGAGTTGATGTCATTGCAACACTTTAAAATTTTTCCTCTATAAAAAAATTTTTATTTCCAGAATTATCCGTTAATGCATTTTTTATAATTGTACATAATTTAGAAAACGGTGATTATTATGATTGTAATAAACGAAATATAATAGTAACACCTCTACCATTATTATTTTAAACTTTAAGGTTACTGCACATCCTTGAATTTAAAGTTTTTGTACTATTTTTATTTTGTAAACATTATTATATATAGAGGTTTTACATACAATTTTTTTTTTTGTAGTTTTGCTTATTAACCACCTTGTGACTTGTACTTTGTGCTAATATGTTTTGCTGTGCATAACCACATTATATGTTGGCAATTTTTAGAATGGAAACTTTCCAAGAGGCTGCAGTACAGATGCTGCGTGAGTTTCGAGCACTGCTGCAGCACTCGCCGGTGCCACTGAATGCAAACCGGTTTCTCCAGTTGCTGGCACTCAACATGTTTGCTATTGAAAATACACAGCCAAAGGGTGAGTCATCCAGACCCCAGAGGGAATTAAATGTAGAGTTGTTCCAGTACCGACATTAAGTATCAGTATTGGCCGATACTCCTCAATTTTTTAAGGAATCGGGTATGATATTGGTCAATACTTTAGAATTGGTTTTAGAAAATATAACTGGTGACTCAGGAAATTTACAGATGTCAGGTTCCAGTTAAAGAGTNATACTTTAGAATTGGTTTTAGAAAATATAACTGGTGACTCAGGAAATTTACAGATGTCAGGTTCCAGTTAAAGAGTGATCAATTATGCCACAAAATGGAAAGTGAGTTGCTGTGAGAAAATATGACAATTCAAAATGTGCCAGATATTTGTTTGCCTGTGAGGGACAAACTAACCAAGAAATAAATGTTCCTTCTGCAGAAAGAAATGCAAACATCCCCACAGTCAAAAAATTGTTGCAGTCTTACCTATTCAGGAGTGTCTTCCACAGGCANCAGAAAGAAATGCAAACATCCCCACAGCCAAAAAATTGTTGCAGTCTTACCTATTCAGGAGTGTCTTCCACAGGCAGCTGGAGTCGTGGGCTCACCTTCCCTCCCTTCTCCCATAGGGATCGGAATGCAGGTGGTGCGTTATTGGCAAGAGTNGCTGGAGTCGTGGGCTCACCTTCCCTCCCTTCTCCCATAGGGATCGGAATGCAGGTGGTGCGTTATTGGCAAGAGTTAACATGGGAACAGTCCTTTTAGGTCGAGACAGATAATGGTCCTCTGGGCTTTTGGAGGCACAGGTTGTGTGCTCAGCATGTTGGAGTGAAGGTTTCTCCTGTGAATTCGAGGCGACAGGCAACTTTGGCGGGTGCAGAAGTAGGTGTGATGTTATGTTGAGGTTTTACTGGCATCGGCAGGAGTGGAGAGAGAGCTTGAGGGATGTTGACGCACATTACAGTAATTCTCCTCTGATACCCTCCTTCTGTATGTGCTGTAGCAGAAGGCTGTTGAGTAGTGGAGGCGGTACTTTGTCTTGCCGCTTCCTCCTGTTAGTAGAGCCTGACTCCTGACTCCACAACTTCCCTGGCTAGAGACAAGGCATACCTGACTACCTTCTTCTGCCCAGCGCTATGGTGAGGTGGCAGAGAGAGAGNACTTCCCTGGCTAGAGACAAGGCATACCTGACTACCTTCTTCTGCCCAGCGCTATGGTGAGGTGGCAGAGAGAGAGAGAAAAAGAGAGAGACAGATAGATAGAGATAGTGAGAAAGAGAGAGAGGGTGGCAGAGATGGAGGAGGAGAGAGAGAACGGTGAGAATGGAGAGGGGGGAGAGAGAGAATGGAGACAGGAGAGAGAGAGAGAGAATGGAGAGAGGAGAGGAGGAGACAGACAGAGAGTGTGTGTGTGCGCGCGCATGTGAAGTCGAGTATCAGGTGTTCCGTAGGCTCTAGTTGGCAAAAAGAAAAGTGTTATCNACTTCCCTGGCTAGAGACAAGGCATACCTGACTACCTTCTTCTGCCCAGCGCTATGGTGAGGTGGCAGAGAGAGACAGATAGATAGAGATAGTAAGAAAGAGAGAGAGGGTGGCAGAGATGGAGGAGGAGAGAGAGAACGGTGAGAACGGAGAGGGGGGAGAGAGAGAATGGAGAGAGGAGAGGAGGAGACAGACAGAGAGAGNAGAGAGAGAATGGAGAGAGGAGAGGAGGAGACAGACAGAGAGTGTGTGTGTGCGCGCGCATGTGAAGTCGAGTATCAGGTGTTCCGTAGGCTCTAGTTGGCAAAAAGAAAAGTGTTATCCACATGGTGGTAAGGGATTGCTTCCAGAGTGGCCTCCCGGAGGGCAGTGACTTCCTCCACAGTTCGGGTGTGGCCACTGAGTCTGGAATCCAGGAAAAAATCTTTGATTTTCATTTTTACACCAAGATTTTCAGGGAAAACCCATGACTTCAATAACGTAGCCGGGAAGAAACCATCTGGTTTGGGTTTTTCTTTATCTTGAAAGCGGATTACACTTTTATTGGAACATGGAAGTTTGCTATTGGCTCTCGTTTGCATGTAGGGGTGATTTGTGATAGTTTATTTTAATATCGGAAGTGTGGAATTATATTAGTTTGGATTCAGACCACCAACACAAGCAATCTGCATATTTTGCTAGCAAAAATATCTTGTGGTGGAAAATCTAATAAGAGTGCTTGGAATAAGCACTTAAAATGGTATGCTGCAGAAATTTCATGTAATGATTTCTTTGGTGCATTCACTACATATTAGAATTATCTGTAACTGTGTTCCTGGTCTATCTCAATTGTGAAAGGGGGGAAAAAAAAAAAAAAAAAAAATAATAATAATAATATATATATTTAAGAGACCAATTTTTTGGCATCATGGATTTGTATTCGGGTTCGAGAATATTTTAAAGGATTCAAGTATGGATTCGGATTCGCCCAAAAATTTGATTCGACCCATCCCTAATTATAATAGTACATGTACTTCTAAAATAACCACAAAAAAATTAACTAGATATGTTTGCAGAATAAATTTGTTTGATTATTAAAAGATATCATTACAGCATTTTTTTTGTCTTTATATAATCTACATAGGTAATTAATATTTTTTTATGTTGTTAGGAAAAATGTTTTATGAGTATATTGTAGGAAAAATGTTTTGGAGTGTATTTGCACTATATGACCATTGTTGGTACTATGGAATTTGGATTTCATACATTATATTGAATTGATTATATGCCAGTACATATTTGACAATACACAATTGAAATGTGATAATATTTTCATTAAATGTTCATTAGGACTTAGCTTTCATGAAATTATTTTTCGTTTTCATTTCGTTCACAAATTTCAAACACATATTTTTAATTTCTGTCTCGTGAAACAAAAGGTTACATTGACACAAGTGTGTAATGGAGAAACCAATGGTAGTGGGAGTTTGGAATGTATGAGGTGATGGTTGTTGCAGAGTCACTGGAGGCAGGGTACAGGTCTGCCCTGCAGGAGAGTGCCCTGATTGTGTCCCTGCAGATGTTCAACTTGATCCTGGAGAAGTGTGTGTCTCTCCTGAAGGAGAACATGGCCCACGGGGACTGCTCTGGTTTGCAGCTAGTCGCCAGTGAGGATCTGCAGGTTCTGTTACCTGCCGTGAAGGTTAGTTCACAACTGCACATCATCCATCATCTCCTACCTCATGATGCGACACCTTATTGAGAGTAGGAAGCATACAGAAAATAGTACTAATTACATAACATCTGAAATCAGAATTTCTCAAATAAAATGCTGCTGAAGGGGGGGCAAACCAGCCACCTTCCTCACACGTGTCATCATGGCAAGGTTGTTTGGTTCTGTTGCGAACAGCTCATTCAAAGTGAAGAGGGCCACACTAATTGTAATTGCAATGTGACTTCAATCTTTTATTACTCTTACAATCACATGTCTAATAAAGTCTGCGAGCAGTGGGTTATGGTCCTGCAATAATAAGTTAACATGTAAATAATAAATTCATTGATTTTCATGTATGAAGGCAGTGAAAATGAAGTTGGCACTCTCTATAAGTTGTGCGGCATGCTGTGTTTAGGCTTTTTTTTTTGTGTCAAGGGGAGGATCTGTTTGTCTGTACAGGATAAAAATTTTCTCTGTAGATGTTTAGAATATTTACTTAAATTAATATTTTGTTGAAACAATATCTTATTTTCGCTCAAGAAACAATTGAACATGGATGCAATTTTTGAGCTTTTGGGTAGAGGTCTGCAAATCACAATTTTTGAAATCAAATCAAATTTTGAATCAAATAAAATATTATTTCCCAATTTTAAAGCTTTTTCATAATTGAATTACATATTTTTACTTTTGTTCAATTATTTAGATATACAATAGTACCCTGTTATGACATCCCCTCTTATAACATTTTCCTGCTGATTATGCTGCCTTCTCTTGGTCCACAAACATTTTTTTTTCAAAACAAAATTATAAAGTTTTCCCTTATATAAGACTGACAATTCTTGGGGGGCCTTGAGAAATGTTATAACAGGGTTCTACCGTATACTGTATTACACTCGTTTGAAAAGACAAATAACATTAAATTTTCCATTGAAATGTTGAAATTTATAGTTTATGTAATGTTTTAATTTTTAACAAAAATAATTTATAGCATTTTGTACATTTTTCAAGGTGTTAATGTAGACAGAGGCTTGCAAAAATAAAGAAAATCCGAATAGTTTTACAGTTTGTAAACCGATCCCAAAAGCAAGCTGACCCCAAAGTTTTAAACTTCTCAAAAAGAAACTAATATAACCTAGAATGCAAGCAGAATGTTGAATGTCCCACGTGTGTTCGATCAGCTGAAATCACACAGAGAGGTTGTTGATCAGGCTGTTAGCTTGGTGCGAGTTACATGGCAGAGGAGAAGCATTAGCATATAGAGCAAGGGAAGGAGAGCTAAAACAAGGCTGCACGAAGGGGAAGTGGGTGTGTGTGAAAGGACATGACACCATGCCAGCAGAGAAAGTAAAGTATGTGACAAAAAGGGAAAAGAAGAAATGCATTCCAAGCTGTCTGCTGTTAATAGCAGTTAGGAAAACAATCAAATCACATCTCGCGTTAAAAGTTTCAACTACGGCAATACATTGTGCGGCTTTCCCCCCTATCTCTAGAAGGGTGGCCCGAGGACGCATGCCACATCATCGCAGCCGGCTTTATCATCGATGCCATCGCCAACACAGAGTTACGACAAGCTGTACGTCTGTCTGCACCCTTCAACAAGCAGGACGCCTTGGCCTGCTCGCTCACCGACATTTGGTATGGTTAGTGATGCTTGATGAAGACGACAAAGAGAGCATGAAGACAATGAAGGAGTGGTAGGTGGCTTTGAGGGATATCGCTTCCAGGGTATGTGCTACAGAGCTTCGCCGCCGCCGCCCCCCTCCACCCCCCCACACCAAATGGCAGGAGTGTTGGGCATGTGGACAGTTGGGGCATGTGAGAGCCTATTGCCTACAGCAGCAGCGGGAAAATAGGCAGCGAGGTGAAGAACAAATGGCTTTGATGAGCGCATGCAAGCACTCCAGTGAAGAAATTTGTGAGCTTCGTTCATATGCCCAACAACTGAGGCACCGTATCGACGAGCTAATGCTGCAAGCCGCACCTCACAAAGCAATTGGAAAATGCACATGATGACATGCAAGCGCTGTCCAGATGCCCTCCAGATGCCCTGCGTGCACTGTGCCTTATAGCATTGAATGGAGCTCATTTCGTGGAGCGAGTGATGGAATGACCCCTCTCAGCAGTGGCTCTGAGGATAGCAATCCCAAGGAGGGTGTGCTCCGGGTAGCAAAGAATCAGCTGTGTGATCTCGAGAAGGGGAGTGAGTCAGTCTACAGGNTCCCAAGGAGGGTGTGCTCCGGGTAGCAAAGAATCAGCTGTGTGATCTCGAGAAGGGGAGTGAGTCAGTCTACAGGAACTACCAGTGCTTCAGTGTACGCCAGACGGGGATCCAGCCAGAACCTGCAGCATTTATAGGCGTAGTCTAAAGGAAGATGCAAGGGGAAATTCTGTAGTAGCATCATCATTTCAAACCTGTAATGAAGGGATTAGTACTTCTTGAAGTTACAAATGACCATATTCTTATAGATTGAGAGAATCCAACACATCAGCGGAGGAACCTACAGAGAGTTTCCAAGGTTGTTCTGTGGCAAGGTATTTCAAAAATGACAACTGGTGTGACTGTTAAAAGGAAAAGAGGTACGCTGCTACCACTGTAGTTTTGGGGGGTATTACCGAAACCCATTCTGCAAAGATTAATGGTCCAGATATTTTTAGTGCTGTGTCAGAGGGAAGCCCTGCCAGACAATTCTTCAGAGTAGGTGAATCCGAGAGAGGTAANCAGATATTTTTAGTGCTGTGTCAGAGGGAAGCCCTGCCAGACAATTCTTCAGAGTAGGTGAATCCGAGAGAGGTAAAAGCCCAAGACGTGTCTGTCACTAGTGACTAGGTTGCAAGAGATGATTTAATTACTTCCACTTATTATTTGACGTTACAATCAGACTACACTTTATTATGGTCCTCTCTGTACACAGGTTAAAAAAAATTATACTCGAAACGAAATTATATCTCAATTCCCATTTAAAACTAACTTTAGGTCTGACTGGTTCCATGTATCCTGGCTATGTTTACATTGATCAAGCAATTAGTTTTTAGGATAATTCCTACTCAATTACATCTGATTAGGAACCTAACTAAATTTATGGAGATAATAATTATGTTGTGGGGAAGTCCTGGCGTCCACTAAGTCAACCATACCATCAAAAGGGCGTAAGTTTCAAAACTGGTAAGATATAAAAGTGGAAACCTTCATTACAGTTGTCCCAAGGAACATGGACCTTAAGCAATTATAACATATATACCGCATAATGATCTCCTGCTGTCAGGGGAATGGGGATCATGAAAATGCCACATATAGGACACCTTACTAATGTGTTTTGGTGGAGGGGGGAACCATTGCAATTCCCTAACATGTAAATATACCTGTTCCATATTCTTTGTAAATATACATTTGTGTACATGTTTTGTCAATTGACTATGTGATTGGGCACATGAATACGTGGTTCTTGGAGTATCGCGTGCCACTCCCAGAATATCAGTGGAACTCGAGAAGGCATCGGGGTAAGTTTCTTAGTGATGATCTCTCAATCGTTGGTTGTCTGGCGAAGTTTGTGTATGAATTGCACAACAATGCGTTACTTATCGAACTGAGGTCATCTCATTCACATAGTCATCTGACATGTAATTCTAATTCACTACTGATATTACCATTCACAAAGTTAANCTGAGGTCATCTCATTCACATAGTCATCTGACATGTAATTCTAATTCACTACTGATATTACCATTCACAAAGTTAAGGGTTTGACATATTGCAAAACTAGTCACTTGTTAACTTTAATTGAAATAATAATCTTTAAATCTATAATGAACTTACTATAATTTATTCATCATTACACAAAAGTCATACAGCTGAGGCTACACAACTTACACGGAATCTCAGAAATNTGAGGTCATCTCATTCACATAGTCATCTGACATGTAATTCTAATTCACTACTGATATTACCATTCACAAAGTTAACTTTAATTAAAATAATAATCTTTAAATCTATAATGACTTACTATAATTTATTCATCATTACACAAAAGTCATACAGCTGAGGCTACACAACTTACACGGAATCTCAGAAATNACTTACTATAATTTATTCATCATTACACAAAAGTCATACAGCTGAGGCTACACAACTTACACGGAATCTCAGAAATAAAATTGATATTTATTATCATCATTATTGTTCTATTCAATAAGTACCACAACCAAAAGGGGAACCCACATTAATCACAATGCTGTTATTTCAACCATATTAATAATTCTACAAAGACCACACATTTCCGTACCGCATTACTGCTTTACTTAACTATTAAACTCTTCCAAACTTTTCTGAACTTCACATCCTTATCAGCAACTCTACCATAATCACAATTGACCATAACAATTGTTTTCTTATGATTTAACCGTAACCAATTCGTGCTTCCTCACCAATACAACAGGCCCAAAGGATACAATAAAACAGCAAACTAACCACATATATGAACCTATCTTTCCTTAATCTTTCGCGTTTCCACCTTCAACTCACATTAATATTATCACACACAATTCATAAACCTAACCCTGAATTNTCCTTAATCTTTCGCGTTTCCACCTTCAACTCACATTAATATTATCACACACAATTCATAAACCTAACCCTGAATATTTTATTTTTATTTTATGCCAGAGGCGATTAAATATGGATGTATTCTGCTCTGTAAATACTTTTTGCCACTCAANTATTTTATTTTTATTTTATGCCAGAGGCGATTAAATATGGATGTATTCTGCTCTGTAAATACTTTTTGCCACTCAATGTTTTGAACTTTTTTGATGATGAGGGGAGAGTAAGTATACGCATATCTGGTATCACTCTGTTCAGAAGATGTCTGCCTATTAAATAAAATCAATATTCCATTTCAAAATAGTGTTTATTTTACNTGGTATCACTCTGTTCAGAAGATGTCTGCCTATTAAATAAAATCAATATTCCATTTCAAAATAGTGTTTATTTTACACTACTGACAATGAAATGCAAACGTTAAGCAAAAAATGGACTTTAACATAATTTTTTAATTTTTAGGTGTCAAAATTTGTAATTTTTTTAATTTGCGACAAAAGCAACCTAAGATGGTATTCTTGGGAACCATGGGCACTCGTAAAATGGGGCTTCTAGTATAGTTCCTTTTGACACTAGAGGAACTTGAACGGGAATTAGTTCCTTTCTGTNTCCTTAATCTTTCGCGTTTCCACCTTCAACTCACATTAATATTATCACACACAATTCATAAACCTAACCCTGAATTAATTTACCCATTTAAATTATAATTCTTTATTTAATTCCCTCATTTTTCTTCTGTTCGTCGAACCAAACAGCTTGGTAAGCTATCTGGATATCTGCCATTACGAAGCAGCGTTTGCAACCCCCACAGTAACTTATTGCTTGCCAAACTGTTTTTACCTCACCACATTGGCAGTGACAGTGCACTGTTCCCGTCTCTATTTTCATAGAGACTTGACTTATTTCCCCACAAAGGATACATCTCGGGACTGGTTGCAGATTGTCCATAATTAAGATTGGCGCACGACACTTAATTACTTTTATTTTCAGCGACGGAAGGTTGTTATTTATACTTCTGTGGCATAATTTCATTCTTAAGGCATCTACATTTTTAATTAACTTCATACATTATTTTATTTTTATTTTATGCCAGAGGCGATTAAATATGGATGTATTCTGCTCTGTAAATACTTTTTGCCACTCAATGTTTTGAACTTTTTTGATGATGAGGGGAGAGTAAGTATACGCATATCTGGTATCACTCTGTTCAGAAGATGTCTGCCTATTAAATAAAATCAATATTCCATTTCAAAATAGTGTTTATTTTACTCTACTGACAATGAGATGCAAACGTTAAGCAAAAAATGGACTTTAACATAATTTTTTAATTTTTAGGTGTCAAAATTTGTAATTTTTTTAATTTGCGACAAAAGCAACCTAAGATGGTATTCTTGGGAACCATGGACACTCGTAAAATGGGGCTTCTAGTATAGTTCCTTTTGACACTAGAGGAACTTGAACGGGAATTAGTTCCTTTCTGTGACAAACTTTCCAAACTCTGCACCCAATTGTCTTGCGATTGAAATCACATATTTGCCATTTTTCATCTGTCTAGAAGTAAGTCACTGTGCTTTTATCTTAAAAGCAAACAATATTTGTATCAAATAATCACTTTTTGTGTCTTGCAAATCAACGACATTTTATTTTATTAAACTGTGAAAGTTTCTCCGCAGTGAAAATAAGTCTGCTACATTCGTTGACACACTGTTGTTTGTGATATTCGACTGAGATAAAATCTTATTATGCATGACACTCCACTTCCTCTTCCCACCTGTGTGGCACTGCCGTGCCAGGCGACGAATAAAACAACCAAAAATTGTACAGTCAACTGGTACAGTCTCAGCACTATACAAATACATACAACCATAGGCATATTTAAACATGAAATGCCTCTTTATCTCATGGCACGTCTCATTTTCAGAAGAAATATGCATAGATATGGTACACTTGCCACAATTTTTCTCATGTAATTAAAAAGAACAACTTTTAACAAAAATTTTAAATGTGGACTGCTTTTCCACTCACCCACGGCTTACTTTAGGACCAGTCTGAAATTAACTACTCCCAAACCATTTCCCTTGGTAAACGGGGGTGGAATTTATAAGTTATACATCAACAATTATGGTGCAAACTCAATTTTAACTTAAATATTCTATACTGAAGTTGACTTGATTGGACTTGAGTTTTATACAACTTACTCTACTTGAAGCTGTTTAAATCAAATTTGTCCATCACTACAAACTCCATATTTTTACCTTCATATAAAGATTTATACATTTCATTAAAAAACATTGTGCATTAACAATGATATTGTACCACCATTTTAAATACAGTTAGGAAAATGGTTGTGTTGTTTATGTAACATTTGAAACTGGCTTGTAGAGTATAGTAATGATTTTGTTCTCGTAAGATACATTTATTACTGACCCTTGCAGTAAAGTATAATATTTAGCTATGTTGTTTTGGCAGGTGTGGTGTGATTGGCTGGTATGCCACAGCTCTGTGTGGAACCCTCCTCCCTCTTGTCAAGACTACAGGGTAGGGTGAGTAGAAAAATTTAATTTAACCTGCTGTTGTTTCTACTGGAGGGTATTTAATACAAAATTCGGAAAAATAATAAAACATGTCATGACTGCTGTAAGCCGACACTGTTGTGCAGTGTTGTTAATGGCAGATATTAAAATTATGTCTTAAAAATTCAGTTCCAGATTCAATTACTATTTAATGCCAATGCTACACATAATTAATGCATTGAATTTGGGTAATTGCAATAGTAAGAAAAAATTTGCATGATATTCTGTGGTAAGAATTATCCACAACCTTTAATTGTAAATTCTAGAAAGCTTTAGGCACACATTGAAAGTTATATTTATTCTAAAGTAGTTAAAACTATTAAACTTCCAATCACATATTGGAAATAAAGGCATGTTTCTTGTGTAAAACACTGAAAAAAAATTGAGAGGAAATGATGCTTGCAATATGTATGATGGGCACCAGTTTAATGCCCAAAATATATACAACCAAACCATTTTCGTGCGACACCTGGTTCATATGCTCACCTTGTTCGTAAGGACAGATTTTTGGGGACTGTGGAAAATGGGAAAGAATTGCCATGAAAATATATTAAAACACAGTTGCAAGCTGCAACATTTAAAAACAATATGGGTTGTAAGTACTCTCATTTGATGCACCACACTGTGAAAATAAAAGAAACTCAGCAGTTCATTACAATTTATAGTCTTACACATGCAGCATGTGAACAGGGTTGTTGACTGGTCAGCTGCTCTACAGCGTGGGCACTGCTGGTGCAGTTCTTTTTTCTGTGCTGTACTTGTTTGTCAAAATATGCATGCGCAGCCTGACATATTGCGTGTGCCGCTCCATGTCCGTTGCACCAGTCAATGTTGACACTGATATGCACTGTAAGCGGCATAAAAAACTCAGCCATTTTTTTCTCCTTTTCCTTCCTTGCCTGTTCCACCTATCTTTTTCCCATTACAGCCACATTTTTAAAACTGAAATACTGTTTACCCCATTCTAATCACAAAATGTGTATCAATTAAAATAATTNACATTCTAATCACAAAATGTGTATCAATTAAAATAATTTAACTTTTAATAAGTAGATCTTTTATTTTTTTGTTATAATATATTTCAAAATGTAATTTGCCACAGACACAATTTATTCAAGATGGTAACAGCATTGCATTTTTGTTATATTTTTCCCATCTTTTAGTTTAAATCACTGATGGAGTANCTTTTCCTTCCTTGCCTGTTCCACCTATCTTTTTCCCATTACAGCCACATTTTTAAAACTGAAATACTGTTTACCCCATTCTAATCACAAAATGTGTATCAATTAAAATAATTTAACTTTTAATAAGTAGATCTTTTATTTTTTTGTTATAATATATTTCAAAATGTAATTTGCCACAGACACGATTTATTCAAGATGGTAACAGCATTGCATTTTTGTTATATTTTTCCCATCTTTTAGTTTAAATCACTGATGGAGTANATTTATTCAAGATGGTAACAGCATTGCATTTTTGTTATATTTTTCCCATCTTTTAGTTTAAATCACTGATGGAGTACAGTTTTGGAGTGAAGATGTGCAAGTGTTAAAATATTATGTAAAACATTTTATCTCTTCGCAGTAAATGTAAAGAAGGGCCGTACCGCATCGTGTGTTATTTCTGTGTGCAATGTTGTAGTCTGCTTTTTCATAAATTTTAATTTGCTTAGTAGTGTTTTCTGGATAACAGAGGTATAATTTTCCTGAGAAAACACTACCCTAATATATAAATTTACATTTCATCAATAAAAATGTATTTTTTTTTTCCATTAGTGACATGTGAACATGTACCAAGCTAGCAAAATGAGTTGTTGGAATGCAATTTATACTTTTACATTGTGAAAATTTTGGGGAGGGGGGATATTGGTATGGGTCAAAATTGACAGTATCAGTTTGCCCAAACAACTTGATTTTAGGGACACATTTTGGACAATGGTGGGTGTCTGTAAAATTGAGGTTTGAGTACGCATGTGTGAATACTTTATTTATGATTGCAAATATTTTAGAACATATTTTGAAAATTTTTAATTGAATGTGAATAGTTTTGAATATGAATAGTTCTGGAAAATAGTGTGGAAGCAAATAAAGTTAATTTATAAAAACATTTCATTTTAATAAAAATGTTACATTAAACGGATATAACTGGATCTACATTTCTTACGCCTACAGAAATGTCAATCATTTCACAAGTGGTTGCGATTTAATATTCCATTGAAAACATTACTGCAACAATAAATTGAAAAGTACAATCTCTCAATTGACAATTTAACAGCATGTGTCGTGTGTCATGTTTGTGCTCAAGTGGTCGAGGGAGGGGAGGCACGACGACATACGCCCCCATTTCTTGATGCCCCTATCCTGCTGGTGACATCTGTAAATTAGAATACATAACTTTTATTTTGTGGGGGTTTTAATGAAATTGACTTCCAAATTTTGGAGAAAAAAAATAATGTTGTTTGGCTTATGTGACTGTTTTCAATCTTGACTAACTCTTGTTACATAAGTCATAGAAAGTAGCTTTACCCCTCATTTTAAAGGCTGTATTATTTTATTTGATATGCCATGTAACCATATTTTAAACTTTTTTCTTTTATAAACTTTAATAACATTTTCTATTTTAAAAAATTGAAATAGCGGTTTTGTATAATTTGAATATATATAGACATACACACACACACATATATATATATATATATATATATTTATTTATTTATTGAAGTGATGGGTTGGTTCCAATATTTTATTGGTTACGAATTTGGACCAGATTCTGTCATAGTACTTACTCATCAATATTAAATTTGATTCTCGATTCTACTGAAATTTTTCTAGTGTAGCCAAAGTATGTTCCTGAAAGTTAATTAGTAATGCAAAATTTAAGTGACATNATTCTACTGAAATTTTTCTAGTGTAGCCAAAGTATGTTCCTGAAAGTTAATTAGTAATGCAAAATTTAAGTGACATAATATCTTCAAATGCTTTGATATCCTAAAGCATCAGAATTTTTAGGTTTTTTTTTCCATTGCAGATGACCAAAGAGTGGTAGACCATGGCGGTGTAGTGGTTAGACTATTTGCCTTCCACCTAGAAAAATTGAGCTTGGTTCCCGGCAGGGTCGTTCCTGGATTTTCGCACATCGGAATCGTGGCGGACAAAGCCTTTGGTCATCAGGTTTCCTTGGGTATCGCCCGTTTCCCCTACTCTTGCNGCACATCGGAATCGTGGCGGACAAAGCCTTTGGTCATCAGGTTTCCTTGGGTATCGCCCGTTTCCCCTACTCTTGCATTCTGGCACTACTCCATACTGACCTCACTGTTGAGAGTTGCCCAAATCTCTGCTATACAACAAAGATTAGGTCTACTGCAATCCTAATTGCAGCACAACTAAAATAGGTAGCCCTATGTCTTTCTGTTTTCCCCCCTAAAGTATTATTAGAAAGGAAGAGTAAAATCTTATGCGTAATAAATAAAGTTTAGTTTTTGTTGACAGACATGGCACAACTTCAGTACTCTGAATTGATAGCTGAGAATTACAATTCTTCAATTCCGATTATTAGTGAAGGATCGGTGGTATCGTGGAATGTAAGAACCGAATTGACTCATCCCTAGTTTATTATAATGTTATAAGCTATAAAACCAGAAACTTGTATAGCGAGATCTTATTGGGATCAGGAGTTAAAACATACTGCTGCTACAATCAGTCCCTCTTACGTGATAGCAAGTTGACGTTATTGTCAAAATAATCAATACTTATTTGCTCATAATTTTCTTTGTTCTACATAGTACACACAAATAATCCTCTTTTGTTTTTTCATTAGTTGGTACCAATTCAGAAGTATTCTCAGAAATTAAATTAGTCTAATATTTTGGAAACCCATACTAGCTGCTTTATAGTAATTGATATTGCAGCTAAAAGTATTGCTGTTGAATTTATGATTCACACCTAGTGCTCGGACATGCCACAGAAAAACTTGAGTGTTCTATGTAATGCTATGCCCTAACATGGTCACCACTTAACTCTTTGCATTGTGAGCGTTCAGCTTTACCCTATTTCTGCTTATTTTCACAAATTGGGTATAATAAATTTCTTCTTTTAGGACTATCTGTTGTCGTAAGGAATCAAGGCATAACATTTATACACATGAGGATTGTTTTGTGTTGCCTACCTGAGTCACACACATAAATGTTTTAAAACATTTTATGAATTAAAAAAAAAATCATGCTTTCAAATTTAAATTTTTTATTTAAACACAATGGTAACATTTAACTTCATTTGACCGCCTAACATAATGGTGTCAGACTGTTTCTGAGTAGTATATTTTATGTTCTGAGTAGTATATTTTATGATTGTTCAAGTAACTGATTTTTGTATTGTAATATTTAGTTTTGATTAGTGCATTTGGTGGAATATGATTGCAGGCCACCTGGAGATGCGTGGACACGAATGGCTTCATTTGTCAATCTCTTGGAAAAACTGGATCAGGATACAATGAAACTGGAGGAAACCCCTAAGGAAGGTTGGCATATGTTACATTCTTTATCACTTATTGAATGCTGAGCATAGATTATGTACTATTGTGTGTAGTTGGAACTCCACACCTTCAACAAAACTCTTCCCTTTTCCGATTATTAGTGACACACTATGTTTTATGCATGTAAGATATGTAAACATGACTTCGCCTCATATTTACATATCTTCACATCACACCAGTCGGGGTTTGAACCCCGAAACGTCTTGCTACGAGAGCCTACCACCCACGGACACGTCAGCCAAGATTGTTTCGCCCTTGTGTCAGACGTCATGCCAACCCCCTCACGTGTGAGAGATGCGCCCTAACGACTAGCAGCACTGGCGGAAATTTAGTAGATGTCAAACGTCCGAAATACAAAAGAATGTGGAAGTCACGGGCACTGCGTCGGTGTTAGTTACGATGGTCACTTGCTGTTTCTCTCCAAACGTGCGCTTCTTGACTTCTGTTGCATGGTAAGGGTCGTGCCTGCTATAATTATCAATTGAAAATTTTGTCATCTGGGAGCCTATTCTAAGTTTTTGTTCCGACGAAAGAAAGTTGGATCGATACAATTTCTCGTTCCAGTCTACTATTTGGTATTCTAAGTTTAAAACGACGGTAGTTTGACGTCACGAGCGGAGTCGGGACGTATCAACTGCTCACGAGCAGTCGGCAGGCTAGAATTTTGTAGTTAACCAATATGGTGGGCGTCTGTATTAAATGTGGCCGTGTATTCCAATGACACGGAAATAAATATTGTGTAGCATAAAGTCAGTGCAGCACGTGTTTGTGTTGCATGGCGTTATAATTTTCCTACACATACATTTACGATACGAATAAGCATGAAAAGATAGGGTATAACTATTACAAACTTGCATCACACACGTCCTTCCTTCTTAAACATTGTGCACAACATGATACAGACTATTTTAGGCATGGGAAATGTACGAATACGCAATTGCAAATATTTAACCAAGTAACTCCTATTATCTTATGACGTACTTCTAGATCCACATTTATTCGTTCCTTACATAGCNGCAAATATTTAACCAAGTAACTCCTATTATCTTATGACGTACTTCTAGATCCACATTTATTCGTTCCTTACATAGTATGTGTTCGGTGGGCGAGTGGTTAAGTTACGTGCTTCGCAGCACAAACATGTCCATGTTTTGAGGTCAAAACTCCCCACAGCTTAATTTTTTTTTTTTATATGTGAATTAGAATTATGTTATCATATGTGGTAACAACATTTTTTTAAAAGGGCAAGCTTATAAGCTGTGTGCATTTGTATTTTGTCACCCAATAGCCTATAGTTTTGAATGTTAATTTTAAAATTGTAGGACAAAATTTGATAGGTAGGTGTTATGTACTTTAACTAAAACGGATCGTGATTAACTTTAAATATCACGAATATGAATATATTCTGCAACAAAATGACAATTCCTTGTATTGATCCAGAAAGAAGAGACTTATAAATTCCACATAATTTAATAATTTTAAAACTAACTTTGATGTCAAAATGAATAACACAAATACATTCAAAATCTACGTATTCTCCTTGTGTACAAAATAAATATTTTCTGCGCTGAAAGATTATCGGCGTTTTAAAACCATAGGCTTATATGTTGTAAAAAGGGAGGGAAGGTTTTTTAATTCACACCAAGTTCAATGCCTGTCACGTAAAAGGTTAGCACTACTGTTATAATATATTAACCAGAGAAAAAAAATGGTATAACGCCAGTGACTCAGTCAATGTTACTTATTTTATATTTATTCAAAATTATCACCTTCCATGGCTCCACGGTACACTTCAGCGGACACCAAGGTTAGGAATATTAATATAATTGTTTTAAGATGTGTACATTTCTTTGTTATTCAGGACAGCGTGAAATCTATATTTAAAATCTGCTAACTTTCTGTCACTTAGCCTTGGCGAAATATTTTCTTTTCCCCAAACACAAATGGTTTGCTCAACACCCGGGCCACGTCCTTAATAGGTAAACATCTCTATCTCACGAAGGTAAGAAAAATGCAGTTCAACATGGCCACCAACCACAGTTTCTCACACTCCCACAAAATCAAAGAACACTGTACACTATTATTTTCTTATAAAATGCATATTTCTAATTATATGTTTTTTTTAACGATCTAAAAAAAATAAGGCTTACTATTCGTGTCTTTAAGTAATGCTTTTTAAACAGATTGGAGTAATTTCTATAATTCAAGTTATTTTAAAAAACTTTGTATCATGTTCAATATACATATACTTTCCCTTTGTAATTATTTATCACTGAAACAAACTACACAAGTTGCATTTATTCATATTTATGAGTGGCAGTTATTAAAGTATCATAACAAACATATGACACGTGACGGCCGGGATGCTTGGCCTGTCACCTATTCTACAGGGGCGGTTTTGAGCAGGTTCAGGCAGAGAACCCTGTGTGGCCTCCAGGCTGATTACTGTGGATTTGCCCTGGCTTTTAGAGGGGCGGTGTTCAGAGTTGGCCTGGTCGGGCGGCGGCAAGCTACATAGGCGTCTTAAGGCGGTGGTTAGCAGTGAATGCTGGTTTACCAGCATTCACTGTAGCTGACCGTTGACTGGCTGTGGTAGGCGGCTGGCATGCGGCTGGAGCTAGCTCGTCCTGGGGCTGCTGGGTGGCGGTGGGTGGCATCGCTCTGTCGATGGTGCTGGCGAGGCCCAGGATCACGGGCAGTCCGAGCCGGAGATGGACGACGACTGGATGCATAGTCCCACCGGTCTTCTGGGGTGGCTCAAATAAATGACTAGGGGGACTGAGGAGTGAGGCCCCTGCAGTTGGTGGGCGACTTGTGCCTGATCCAGAGTGGAGGAAAGGCTTAAGGCTGACTGGGATGGGTTACATGTCAAGTGGTTGGCTGTAGGAGCTATAGATGCATTATTATCGGCCAACTTAGTTCTTCCCTGTTGGGTGAATGGCATGGGGTTAGGTACTAAGGGTTGTCGCAGCAAACAAGGGGCAGCTGACAGAAATTCCCTAGCTAGAATACAGAAATGAAATGTCAGGCCGCATCAGTCCTAGTTAGGGTTACCAGATGCTTTTAATGAAATGTAGGACACACATGGTTCAAAAGTAGGACATTGCATGATAACATAAGACATCTTAAAAATATTTAGAAAAATTAACAGTGGGAGGCACAAAGCAATGAAAATTCATGTTCATTTTTATCATGTAACCATAAATATATTTTCGCTTACAAATTAATCTGCAGAAAGCAATGAAAATTCATATATAATTTTATTATTTTATCACACAAATATTTACCATACATACAACTTAATCCACACAGAGCTATGAAATTCATGTAAATTTTGTAAGTCTACCACAAAAATATTTGTACATACAACTTACTCCATCTTTAACAAAATTTAGATATTATATTTCTCAGAAGAATAGATTTTAGGCAAACTCTGTGGTTAGATATATATAATCAAAAAAGTCTGAGCAACTTAAATGTTTAAGGTTGTATTCTACTGAGATAATACCTTTCACAGTTCAATCAATAACCTGTTTCTTTTATGTGTCCATTGCGCAGAAATAAGTGAAAAAAAACTCAACATTTGCATTGTGTGCAGGATTAGCAAAAAAAAATATTTTACCATCTTAAGCAGTTCAGAATGACAGTTTGGATGCTTGCTGTAACTGAAATACCAAACATCAATGCTGGATAAGTTTTCAAGGGCAGCATTGTCTTTTTTCCAAAAGATTAGTTCAGATGAAATATCTTGTCACAATATTTAATGTCATCGATGATTATGCCCTTTTCATTTTAAAAACTCAATACATTGTTTAACATCATCGATGCACACTTTATCATTTAGATTCATCTAGTTAAAACATTAAAAGTCTGAGAATTGCACACACCATTTCTCTAAATATTCCAAACATACATCATACAATGAAAGAGTCTAACAAAATTATTCACATCATATTCAAATTCCTCTTCCCTAGCACTAATCAATATTTGAATTGTCTGCAGGGGAATGAATGTCATTTCTGATCTATTCTTAAGTAGGGAACACACATTTTAAAATGCCAGTCATTTCAACAATAGATGGTTTTTCACTTTCAAGATGTTTTATGTTTTCTTGAAAAAGCAGACATTAGAGAATGGAACTGATATAAATATGGCTTACTCAACCTGTTTTCAAAAAAGGTTTTCAATATTTTGGGTGGGATTTGACACATATAATAAATAAGATTTGACAGGATCATACATGTCAATTGTTCTTTCAATTGCAGGGAACAAAGATAACCATCTGGTTTTTATGCTTATATGTAATGTCTACAAAATCACAATATTCGTTGTATTCCTCTGTTCTTACTGTGTGTCTATATATATATAATATAAATAAAAACGAGGCAGTTATTTTGAATTCCATACTGTTTTGGTGAAGCAGCAAAAAATTTTCTCGTATGAAAATAACATTAAAATTATAAATATGCTTGGGAAGTTTTTACTTTTTAGAGAGAATAAAACTTGATAAATGTGTCACCGTTCTACAGATGCAAATAATACCAAAACAGAGTTGAGAGGCCTTTTGTTGTACCATATATATTTAAAACCTTCTAAACCCATAACTTTTTAAAAATACATTATTTATAAAACACATGCACCTACTGTTTGTAATCCTAATCACATCTTGTGAATATGACGTGTTGTTATGGCAATCCGTGGACCATTACTTCACCGAAATCACATTTGTCTGCCACTTATACAAAATAATTTATGTGCATAATTATTAATGTTTCCTGAAATAAGCCAACTTAAACTTGGGAACATAAAACTTTTGTGGAGCTTCAAAACAGGTTACCACAAATTATGGATCAAGCTATTTTGCAAACAATTTACACCAGCCAATATTATGTTTCACTGAATAAGATACATTAAAAAGACATCTACAACATTCACCAGTGTGTTCGCGTCTGCTGTTCCATGTAATATTTATATAATTTTAATCATATTTAAAATATGCAGTTCTGTTAAAATTCAATTTCTCTTCTCCGTGGTTCTGGGTTTAGATTTCACAATTGCACTGTCGACTGCATTGCCTGGGGCAGAACCATTATAGTCTCATTTCGTTGAGCTGCTTGCATGAGTTTTAGATGATGACAGTTAGTCTGGTGCTGGCTAGGGCTTACTGCTGTAGCCACTCTTCTTGCTTTAGGTCCAGCAGATTATTGTACATGTATGGGGTGGCAAGGCTGAATAAGATCTGTCTAGTCAAGACTGTCTCTCTTATCTCTGACTTCCTATCTCTCTGTTTTGTCAAATGCAGAAGAGAGGGCATGTGTGTAGAATAGTAGTCACCATACGTCCATTTTGCAAGTTCCTTTGCACTGGTAGCATCACTGGCAGCATCAACATCTGANTGTAGCCACTCTTCTTGCTTTAGGTCCAGCAGATTATTGTACATGTATGGGGTGGCAAGGCTGAATAAGATCTGTTTTGTCAAATGCAGAAGAGAGGGCATGTGTCTAGAATAGTAGTCACCATACGTCCATTTTGCAAGTTCCTTTGCACTGGTAGCATCACTGGCAGCATCAACATCTGAAATGTTAACCCTAGTACAACTGGTAGATAAAACTTTGTATAGTGAAATAGAGTGGAGGGATTTGGACAGCTATTAACATTGAAGTCTTGAGAGCTGATTGGGTTGAAGCGAGGTGAGTATGGAGCAGCACCAGAATGAAAGGGTGGGGGAAACTGGAGATCCCAGAGAAAATCTGCCGACGAGCAGCATCATCTGTCATGATTTCCACATGCTATAGTCCAGGAGCGACCCCGCCAGGAACTGGACCCACTGGACCCGGTTCACCTTGGTGGGAGGCAAGTAGCCTCATTAGTACACCACCGCGGCCCACTCTTAGTGGAGATTAGCCGGGAGGTGGAGGTTGTTTGGTATATTGTGACGTACATGTTCCCTGATGCATGCATACATTCATACATGCATACACACATTTATTCATGTACACATCCATGGATGCATACATTAATGCATGCATGTATACATACATACACACACATACATATATACGTACATACATACATGCGTGCATGCATACATTCATACATGCACACATACATGTATATATATATATATTTTAGGGAGTTAGGTTTGGATTTAAGTAGAGATTTAAACCAGTAAAATAAAAGAAACACAAAATTTGTTACCTAATTAGAATGCAAAATTCTTTTAATTTCTGAAATCTGTTTATTGAAATAGATGTGACAAATTAAATGTGTAACTTATGGCTTGTGAATGAGAGATCTTACAATGCTCAACTTTCTCCTGGTTAGTGGTTTGAATGGAATTCCATGAAATGTCCACCCTTCTTTACTAACTGCTTATGGGAGCTGGAGATGGAGGAAGGGCAAGTAAATAGCATTTAGCCAATAATGTGTATCCTACATTGAAACTGTGATTTGGTGCTAGCATCGCCAGCACTCCAAACAGAAAACAATAAATAAACATGCATGATCTGGCCACTTGACACTTACTACAAAGATTCGAGATGAAATCCTTGGCCTAAGTAAGTGAAGGTGACTGCTTTAGAGCACTTGCTCCTGCAGCACTACTGAATTCTGGTCGACAGTCTGCCCTTGTTCAACTAACACACTAACAAATGCTACCACCTTGAATGTGTTCATGCCTGGTTCAGAAGTGTGATTGCAAAGGAAAAGAAGTAGTAGGGAGTATGGCATTGTAGGGCCAATCAATAATCCATCTCTCCATTTGTGGGTGTACTGGTCAGCACGGGTTAAGAATTAAGAAGTAACATTGAATTGTGTCATGATTTATGTGTCAGCTAGTTATTAAGTAATTTGTTTGCATTGCAGGTTACGAACTTGTGAGGCTGCCCGAGGACTCTACGCTCAGTGGGTTCACACCATTAATGCCAATATGTCATGAGCCATTGTATGTTAAGAAGGATGTGGATATGGTATGTATTCAAATAACCTCACTGCTACAATAGTATTTGGTGTTAAATAGTGATGTGTTTAAATGTATTTTTCAAAATTTGTATAGTAGTATTTGAAAATACCATGGCATTATGTAACCAGAATTTGTTGAGCAATTGGGCAACATAATGATGAGTGGTAATGCTGATAATGGTACAAATCAATTCAAGTACAGTAGACCCTCTCTATGTCGACCCCATTTATTGTGCCTGTCTTTCTATAACAACACGTTTTTGAGGAACCATGAAAAATGTAAATAAATAAAGTTAAAAATTTTAAGGAAATCAGCTGAAAAATAAATTTGTTGCGTTTCTCTCTGTTAGCAATACTGCACGTAGCAGATATCTACAAGTATATATCAACCGACGTAGGCAGCCAGCACCAGCCAATACCCTTTGATTCTACCTCTGCCCATCCTCCACCAATCAGACAGCCCAATGTTTCAGGGCACAACTGTTGTCACATGTTTATTCTGCCATTGTGCTTTTGCTGGCTTGGCTTGGCTTAGCACTTTACTTGTGTTCGTGATTTTTATTACTGTTTAAAAACATATTATGCTCAGTTTTTTTTATTTTTATTTGGTAACCTTTTTGGCTTGATTTTGTGAACAATTGTAAACCACTTGGACCTTTTATAAATACTTACAATTTTGTTAAATCTAGTAAAATTTTGAAAGATAGCTGGCTTTTCGTATTATGTGTAGACTGTTTACGATATAGTGGTCACTTTTAAAAAACCTTTTTAGTTTCTTCTTTTTTCTCTTCGCATATCCTTCTACATCATGTCAATATAAACATTGAAATACAATTTCACTTTACGTTGACATCAACTTGTAATGATNACATCCATGGATGCATACATTAATGCATGCATGTATACATACATACACACACATACATATATACGTACATACATAAATACATGCGTGCATGCATACATTCATACATGCACACATACATGTATATATATATATATATATTTTTTAGGGAGTTAGGTTTGGATTTAAGTAGAGATTTAAACCAGTAAAATAAAAGAAACACAAAATTTGTTACCTAATTAGAATGCAAAATTCTTTTAATTTCTGAAATCTGTTTATTGAAATAGATGTGACAAATTAAATGTGTAACTTATGGCTTGTGAATGAGAGATCTTACAATGCTCAACTTTCTCCTGGTTAGTGGTTTGAACGGAATTCCATGAAATGTCCACCCTTCTTTACTAACTGCTTATGGGAGCTGGAGATGGAGGAAGGGCAAGTAAATAGCATTTAGCCAATAATGTGTATCCTACATTGAAACTTTGTGATTTGGTGCTAGCATCGCCAGCACTCCAAACAGAAAACAATAAATAAACATGCATGATCTGGCCACTTGACACTTACTACAAAGATTCGAGATGAAATCCTTGGCCTAAGTAAGTGAAGGTGACTGCTTTAGAGCACTTGCTCCTGCAGCACTACTGAATTTTGGTCGACAGTCTGCCCTTGTTCAACTAACACACTAACAAATTCTACCACCTTGAATGTGTTCATGCCTGGTTCAGAAGTGTGATTGCAAGGGAAAAGAAGTAGTAGGGAGTATGGCATTGTAGGGCCAATCAATAATCCATCTCTCCATTTGTGGGTGTACTGGTCAGCAGGGGTTAAGAATTAAGAAGTAACAATGAATTGTGTCATGATTTATGTGTCAGCTAGTTATTAAGTAATTTGTTTGCATTGCAGGGTATGAACTTGTGAGGCTGCCTGAGGACTCGACGCTCAGTGGGTTCACACCATTAATGCCAATATGTCATGAGCCATTGTATGTTAAGAAGGATGTGGATATGGTATGTATTCAAATAACCTCACTGCTACAATAGTATTTGGTGTCAAAAAGTGATGTTTTTAAATGTATTTTTCAAAATTTTTATATNATAGTATTTGGTGTTAAATAGTGATGTGTTTAAATGTATTTTTCAAAATTTGTATAGTAGTATTTGAAAATACCATGGCATTATGTAACCAGAATTTGTTGAGCAATTGGGCAACATAATGATGAGTGGTAATGCTGATCATGGTACAAATCAATTCAAGTACAGTAGACCCTCTCTATGTCGACCCCATTTATTGTGCCTGTCTTTCTATAACAACACGTTTTTGAGGAACCATGAAAAATGTAAATAAATAAAGTTAAAAATTTTAAGGAAATCAGCTGAAAAATAAATTTGTTGCGTTTCTCTCTGTTAGCAATACTGCACGTAGCAGATATCTACAAGTATATATCAACCGACGTAGCCAGCACCAGCCAATACCCTTTGATTCTACCTCTGCCCATCCTCCACCAATCAGACAGCCCAATGTTTCAGGGCACAACTGTTGTCACATGTTTATTCTGCCATTGTGCTCTCGCTGGCTTGGCTTAGCACTTTACTTGTGTTCGTGATTTTTATTACTGTTTAAAAACATATTATGCTCAGTTTTTTTATTCTGATTTGGTAACCTTTTTGGCTTGATTTTGTGAACAATTGTAAACCACTTGGACCTTTTATAAATACTTACGATACTAGTAAAATTAATCTAGTAAAATTTTGAAAGATAGCTGGCTTTTCGTATTATGTGTAGACTGTTTACGATATAGTGGTCACTTTTAAAAAACCTTTTTAGTTTCTTCTTTTTTCTCTTTGCATATCCTTCTACATCATGTCAATATAAACATTGAAATACAATTTCACTTTACGTTGACATCAACTTGTAATGATGCAGTTAATACTGATTTGATAGGAACATTTTGTAAATTTTCTTTTGTTTTGCGAGGGAATGTAGTTGTTTTTCAATACTTCAGATATTTTGTCCGTGTTATTATGTGTCTATGAGTTTGCTTTTTCTGAAGTCACAGCTAAGGCTGTGTCAGCGATTAGAGATAAGTGCCATTAGTATGTACATAGTTCTTTCCTTTCGAGTATGTTTTGGAAATTCAGTTGTTTAATGTTGGCATAGTTTGGCTCATGTGGGAAAGTGGTTGTGACAGGGTTCACACCNGGTAAAGCGGGGTAGCAATATGAGCAGTGAGTGCCTGCTGCCACCGAACATATTATGACCAACCTGCAAAGAAGCAGCTGCAAACGTGACCAATTTTACGCACGCCAATAAGCATCCTCAACCGCCTTTCTTTTAACTTTGCTTTTTGACCAAACATTTTTCTACAAAATAACTTTCACCAGTGTGGGAGGTTGTCAGGGTGCCAGGAGGGAAAGTTACCTTCAGACTTCTTAGGTTTCCTGCTATGCAAGTTTTAGCAACGTGAATTAGAAATGAGCTCTGCAATGCTGTTCTTGTAATCCGCCTGGCTTGTATCATAAACTGTTTATGTCTCTGCTGTTTGAAGAATTTAAACTGCATCAACTCAAATAATCTCAAAGGAAATTATCAGATTAAAAAAAAAAATTTATGGCGCCTTTATTTAGTCTTTTGCTTCTGCTGAGTGAGTGAACCGAGATGTGATTTTGATGACTGCAACATAACAAACTACTAGGAGTGTGCGAATAGTGGATTTTGATGTTCAAATATTTTAGAATCAAATAGAAAAATTTTTGAACATTGTGTGAATAGTTTTGAAGTCGAATAACTACCAGTAAACATTTCATCGGTTATGTATAACAGAAGTAAGTATACTTTCACTAATCGCACAACAAACCTTTCCAACAGAAATAATGCTTGCATCTTCAGTTGCAGTACCTACATCATTTTCACAAAATGATATTCTGCTTATATTGAACTTAAAAAGAATACTGCGAAATGTAACCATTATAATAGATAATGCACCAACAATTTTTGTGTGAAGTATGATGGTATCAGACAGACATTGTAACAAAACTATCATAATGTGCATGTAGGTATTATTGCCGTAGGGAAGAATAGATACATTTTGATCATCAGAAAATATCTCAGAATTCTTTGCAATGAAAATATAAACACTTTATCGGGAAAGAAAACTATTTCCTTGGTGTTGCAAATTTATTTTCAGTGGTTATTGTTTGTGACGTGCGTGATGCCATAAGTTGAAATAGGCGTATTTTCACGGTAGAATTGGTAGTAGATTCTGCAAACCCTGAGGTTTGGTGCATGCGACTGTAGTGCTTTTTGCTAACGCACTGCAAACTGTTTCCACGTGTTTGCATTTTATTGCTACCATGATTCTGAAACAGTAACAGAATTTGTTTACCGGAAGTCAAAGTAGATGAAACTTTTTGTAAAAGCAAATGTTTTGTTGTAGACGCTTTCATCCGCCTTGCGATACTAGCACCATCAGTTTGTGTTTACCACATCTTGGTGTGAAGGTAAGGTTACGGGTTAGTGATGGTGATGCCATGTTGATATGTTAATGTTTACTGTTTTGCTCTCTCATGCTCTTGTCAATGTACCGAAATTGTAAATTTTTGAATGAGTTTGCAGAAATGAAACAACATAATTTCCCCGGAATTACGAAAAAAATCTACGCGTTCGTCATATGGGGCTTATGGTCTGCGAATTAAAGCAATATAAACACATTTAGTTGTGCACTACCGTGATAACATAAACTTTACATGACCTTTTCTTTGGTTGCAAACAATAAGAAAGAAAAAATGCTACAGTGAAAATAAATGCGCGTTTAATTGTTTTCTTTTTTAATTCTGGTTTTTATCACCTTTCGCTGTTTATAAAAGAGTTATTCAATAACATACTAATGTAAACAACCTTGCTGGGATCTCATGACTGTTAATGTGCTGCCGCATAAAATGGCAATAATTCATAAAAACTATTAGTTACAATGATCAGTTACGGTCCAGCTCTAATAACATCCTCAAATTAGCAGGCATAAAAAGTCAACAAATAACCTCTTTAAATGGGAATCTAAATTATTCACAATTTTCGCATTAGGTATTCGAATTTTGAATGTGAATAATTCGTTAATTTCTTTTCGCAAGTGTTAGAATTTTCTAATATCTACACATGCCTACAAANAATTTTGAATGTGAATAATTCGTTAATTTCTTTTCGCAAGTGTTAGAATTTTCTAATATCTACACATGCCTACAAATTACACAAGTCTGCTGTGTTTTACTCAATAAATGAACTACCACGTAATCCATTTTGGTGAAAAACATAAACAATAGAATAATTTGTTTTAATATAACATATACCGCATACAGTCTGTAAAATTGAGGACAAAAAATATTTTGCATGTTGAAGTGTTGTGAAGTGACATGTGCATTTGATTTGAGTACATTAGTGCATCACATTTGTGCACGGTATTAAGACAGTAACAAGATACTGTATGCAGATGTATCAAAATGTATAATGTAGTATTCGCNCACATTTGTGCACGGTATTAAGACAGTAACAAGATACTGTATGCAGATGTATCAAAATGTATAATGTAGTATTCGCATGGAGAGCAGTATTAATAGCGTGTGAAGTCAGCTGTGGTACACAGAGGAAGGAAGATAAAGAGTTGCAACTTATTTGTCTTCAGAAATTGTACTCTAACTTCTCCATCTTCATCTACGTCGCTCTGGCACATCCCCACATAGCGATATTGTGTAACATTTTTGCTGTATGCAGCTTGAATTTAGCAGTGCTGTAACATAGTTCATCTAGCGTTTCATCAAAAGGTTTGCAAACTACGATCTGTTTTGGTCTCTGGTGCTGAAAAATCCAGACCTTCCAATTAACACTGGGATTTGAATCTAGGGTAATATCCCAAATGTTTGATTCTTTGCATACACCGTAACTGTTGGACATGCAATCTTCATTATTAACACTACACGATACCTGGTTCAGCAGTTCTGGGTGCCTTTTCGGAAAGTCTGTCGCATGTTTCGAAATAGCGAGAAGAAGATTAATGAAGTAGGAGTGTGTTGTACATACGCAAACATTATGAGGAGTATCGTTGTTAGGCAGAATGTGAGCAGGTCTCTCTTTATAAAAAAGAGTTTTACCAACAGATGTTTCGGGGGAAATTGTTTTAAAGAGTTCGTAGGCTTCACGGATGCTCATAATCATTGTTCTCTTCTGCATTCTCAACTTCGTTCCCGTTTTTTCACATCTTTCATCCCAGGCATTTGTCTGCTAATATCGTNTCACATCTTTCACCCCAGGCATTTGTCTGCTAATATCGTCCCTGTCATAGAAATCACAAATCTGTTTTTTGACTTAATTCGTAAGTTTCCGTGGCATTGCTTTAGCGGAGTAATTTGTGTCAGATACAGCAACTTGGAATTCAGCAGCTATTTTTTTTTTACAACTTCAACTGCTTTAGTGGGACTAGCAGGCAGATTACGCTTCACTTTTGCCACTGCCTTTCCCAATGTGCGAGGACTGCTGTTTCTAGCGCCTGTTCTTTGTATTTGTTCTACTNTATGAAGTTTTCTAGTCGCCTTCATTCTTTCTCTTGATCTGATTCTGGCCAGTATTTTAAAATCTTCATCTGCCTCCATTTTCCTTTTCATTACTTCTCTCCATTTCGAATCACGAACGCTTTCTCGACAGAGATGGTCTGCTTGAAGTTCAGCATTTTCTTTCAGTTTACGCCTATATTTCTGTGAAGCAGTCTCTTTCCGTTGTTCTTTTGTCATTTTTGCGCATCTTCCTATAAAAAAAGTTAAATATTAACATAAATACCTATTAAATATAAATCACTAATTATACACAAAATAATATTATTATTCAAGGCTTAATAAAATCAATTAAATCACCATAATGTTAGGAGTAAAAAATTTTGCACCCGCGATCCTAATATCACGATCGCGGGTGCAACCAATTTGAGTCAACGTTTTTTTTTTTCAATTCAACATACAACATACTGTTAATTACCATTAATTTAAGTTTTCCTTTGATTTATTCTTACTTTTACAAAGTTTCAAAATGTTAGCACTTTATTTCTGTGAGAAAACCAAACTTTCATATCTTTTATATCGCGAGTGCATCAAGCTAACAATGGCTTCTTGTAGTCAATAATGCTTAAAAAGGAATACCAAGTACTTTCATGTTTTTGCATGAACAAATAAACGAATGTTGTCACTACAAGATTAACCTGTAAAATATAACCTCAAACTGTCGGTAATAGCTTTTTTGCGCGAGTTTTTCATGGTACCGATTTTCAGTTTGTACCAAACATTCAAATGTAAATGTTTCTAAGCGCACCAAAAATTTAAGCATGAACTTAGGTCCAAAAAAAGTAACAAATACTGTGATTTAGAAATTGATATCAAGAATCGTCTACAGCGGAATCGCCCTATACAGAATATAAATTTTGATTTAAAATACTTTCTTGTAATTTATTGTATAATGTGACTCACACATGTAGACTAGAAAGCAATCATTAAATTTTTTCTTAGTCTAGAAGTCAAAAATGCCAGACACTTTATTGTGTATTATGTCAGAAAAATAAAAACCTTGTAGACTATGTGTAGATTCATTACAAGATTAAAATGTTCTAAGTAAACTGAATATAATTTTTTATTTAAAATACTTTGTAATAATTAAATGGTTGTGAAATGTAATTTTTATATGTTTAGGGTAGAAAGAAATAACTGAAATTTTTTTAGAAGCTAAATAAAGCCAGACATTGTTTCTTGTTTTTATGTCAGAAAATAAATACCACTTGGATAAACTAGGCCAATTTTAAATTCTTTGTAGGCCATTGGTAGATACATTTGAAGATTTAAATTTCTAGGTACGTACTGAATGTGGGTTTTGATTTAACATGCTTTGTGGTAATTGTCTGGTTTTAAAATGTGACTTTTGCACATTTAGGATAGAAAGCAATTATAAAATTTTTTTTTATAAGTTAAATAAGTGCAGACATGGTTTCTTGTGTATAGGTCTGAAAAATACTAGTACTTGAATAAACCAGGGATGTATAACGATTCCACTTTTTTTTTTCTATTCTTGATCTCGATGGTGATACCACTGACGATTCTCGATTCCAAAAGTTGTGATTCTTTTAGTTACAAATAATTACTTTACAGAACTAAATACTGTATACGAGGGTATGAAATTTTATTAATTAAACTAGGTCTACATTAGTATTAGAACTATTACAAATAATATAACGCAAACAGTGAGAGCATATTCATATGAAATTCCAAAAATTTCAAAAGAGGCATATGAGATAATATTGAAAACATACATATATATTTAAATATATAAATACACATGTATGTTTCGTCCACATAATCTNCAGGCATTTGTCTGCTAATATCGTCCCTGTCATAGAAATCACAAATCTGTTTTTTGACTTAATTCGTAAGTTTCCGTGGCATTGCTTTAGCGGAGTAATTTGTGTCAGGTACAGCAACTTGGAATTCAGCAGCTATTTTTTTTTATAACTTCAACTGCTTTAGTAGGACTAGCAGGCAGATTACGCTTCACTTTTGCCACTGCCTTTCCCAATGTGCGAGGACTGCTGTATCTAGCGCCTGCTCTTTGTATTTGTTCTTTATGAAGTTTTCTAGTCGCCTTCATTCTTTCTCTTGATCTGATTCTGGCCAGTATTTTAAAATCTTCATCTGCCTCCATTTTCCTTTTCATTACCTCTCTCCATTTCGAATCACAAACGCTTTCTTGACAGAGATGGTCTGCTTGAAGTTCAGCATTTTCTTTCAGTTTACGCCTATATTTCTGTGAAGCAGTCTCTTTCCGTTGTTCTTTTGTCATTTTCGCGCATCTTCCTATAAAAAAAGTTAAATATTAACATAAATACCTATTAAATATAAATCACTAATTATACACAAAATAATATTATTATTCAAGGCTTAATAAAATCAATTAAATCACCATAATGTTAGGAGTAAAAAATTTTGCACCCGCGATCCTAATATCACGATCGCGGGTGCAACCAATTTGAGTCAACGTTTTTTTTTTCAATTCAACATACAACATACTGTTAATTACCATTAATTTAAGTTTTCCTTTGATTTATTCTTACTTTTACAAAGTTTCAAAATGTTAGCACTTTATTTCTGTGAGAAAACCAAACTTTCATATCTTTTATATCGCGAGTGCATCAAGCTAACAATAGCTTCTTGTAGTCAATAATGCTTAAAAAGGAATACCAAGTACTTTCATGTTTTTGCATGAACAAATAAACGAATGTTGTCACTACAAGATTAACCTGTAAAATATAACCTCAAACTGTCGGTAATAGCTTTTTTGCGCGAGTTTTTCATGGTACCGATTTTCAGTTTGTACCAAACATTCAAATGTAAATGTTTCTAAGCGCACCAAAAATTTAAGCATGAACTTAGGTCCAAAAAAAGTAACAAATACTGTGATTTAGAAATTGATATCAAGAATCGTCTACAGCGGAATCGCCCTATACAGAATATAAGTTTTGATTTAAAATACTTTCTTGTAATTTATTGTATAATGTGACTCACACATGTAGACTAGAAAGCAATCATTAAATTTTTTCTTAGTCTAGAAGTCAAAAATGCCAGACACTTTATTGTGTATTATGTCAGAAAAATAAAAACCTTGTAGATTATGTGTAGATTCATTACAAGATTAAAATGTTCTAAGTAAACTGAATATAATTTTTTATTTAAAATACTTTGTAATAATTAAATGGTTGTGAAATGTAATTTTTATATGTTTAGGGTAGAAAGAAATAACTGAAATTTTTTTAGAAGCTAAATAAAGCCAGACATTGTTTCTTGTTTTTATGTCAGAAAATAAATACCACTTGGATAAACTAGGCCAATTTTAAATTCTTTGTAGGCCATTGGTAGATACATTTGAAGATTTAAATTTCTAGGTACGTACTGAATGTGGGTTTTGATTTAACATGCTTTGTGGTAATTGTCTGGTTTTAAAATGTGACTTTTGCACATTTAGGATAGAAAGCAATTATAAAATTTTTTTTTATAAGTTAAATAAGTGCAGACATGGTTTCTTGTGTATAGGTCTGAAAAATACTAGTACTTGAATAAACCAGGGATGTATAACGATTCCACTTTTTTTTTTCTATTCTTGATCTCGATGGTGATACCACTGACGATTCTCGATTCCAAAAGTTGTGATTCTTTTAGTTACAAATAATTACTTTACAGAACTAAATACTGTATAGGAGGGTATGAAATTTTATTAATTAAACTAGGCCTACATTAGTATTAGAACTATTACAAATAATATAACGCAAACAGTGAGAGCATATTCATATGAAATTCCAAAAATTTCAAAAGAGGCATATGAGATAATATTGAAAACATAAATGTATATATTTATGTATATACACATACATATTCTGTCCACTTAGTTTATTCAAAAATATTTCCAAACCTTACTTGCCATGATAAATGTTCACCAACACATGAAATTATTAAAAAGTTTGTAAGAATAGCATTTTTGGTAGTAAAATGTGTGTACATTGACACAAATTGACTAAAATTAACTTTTAGTAGAAGTTTTAACGTCCGTGAACACACATACTTCTAATCACGTAGCGCAACT
The DNA here is from genome assembly GCA_002778355.1 of Clitarchus hookeri. Classification (NCBI taxonomy): domain Eukaryota; kingdom Metazoa; phylum Arthropoda; class Insecta; order Phasmatodea; family Phasmatidae; genus Clitarchus; species Clitarchus hookeri. The sequence continues at coordinate 56,686 of NQII01004163.1, forward strand.
GCAATCACAGCCAAGTAGCATTGGGCAGGTTATGAATGCAACGTACCGAATCTGTATGCTAACAAAGCTAATTCCTCTATCGATAACGAAATTAAAAGTAGCTAAGTAAATTAATTATATTTTCTCACATAGCAAATTTGCTACGTTTGGAGTTTCTCAACGTCCCGGTGATGAGTGAACACAACACACAATTAAAAACAAACACATTCCGAACAAAAAACAAAGACAATTTGCTGGCGTGTTACAAATTGTTTTAACCAAACCCATATTAAACACCATGTTAGATCTCAGTAAAATAGTTGAACATTTGGAGTCGAATTAAACATTAATTGTGTACTAGCTTATTTTTACGTGAATGTTTAGGTTATGTATATTAAAACTCGCGTCCCATATCAACCAGCAATCGATACTTGCAATTTATAGATGTCGCTCGCATATAAGACAAATTCAGTGTGCACGGTTTACTGTAACTTCCTAATAGTGCAAGTTTGCAACCAGTTTTAGTTAATTTTTGCAATAATTATGTAGTATTAACGTTACATAATATATGACGTTCAAAAAATTTTTAAGCTTATGTAACGATCTTTGAAATCTGTGACTAACTAGAATCAAAATTTTCTCGACAATATTTGATTCAACAAATCATAATCGCTTACGTAAAGAGTCGATACAAAGTTACATGCACAAAACCAGACTTGTATTTTAGTTGGAACAACACTTTCAAACGTAAAGTGAACATAAATGTTTCCCAAAAATATCCGGAAAAAATTATTTTCCGCCTGACAAGAAAATTTTTATGAATTCCCAACATTTTCCCGAAGTTTGGGATCCAGGACACCCCTAGTTTTTAGAATGTAATGAAACTTGCTAAAACAAAACTACCAAATTGCGACCGAACTGAAGCTACTAAATACTAATATACAAAATGGTAAATTTGAACATGGCCAGTACAGTACAGTTTTATTTTCAGATTATTTCCGCATCTTGTATTTTCACGCACAAAATAATTTTCCAAGAGTGATTTAATTACTGGCATAAATCAAGTAATTTTAAACCGTTTTTGAGAGGTGATAGGTTATATATTTGTAGTAATCGGTTTCTATTGCGTTGATTCTTGGACTTCCGATACTCAATTATACAATTCTTAAAGAATCAAGGGTATCGAGGAATCGTGGAATCGAGTGTGACATCCATAGAATAAACTGTTGGTACTGGAATCTCGTATCGGGAGTATCTATGTAACTAGTATCATTATTGCGAGTATCTGCAAAATTTGGTATCGGACCAGTCCTAGTCAAAATTGCCCAAAATATCTTTAGGGACTGACTTGTATTAACAATCGTTTTAATAAGTTCTACTTTAAGCTGTAAATGTATTAATTTTTGTTGCAGGATAAGAATTTTTGTCCTACTAGACTTAAAAGACAAGAGGAACACAAAAATTTGTACAATTTTCCATCTGACCTTGTTGTGGTATATGTGTGCAGGAGGATGCTTGCATTGCTGTGAGAGTGCGGTCGGTGGTGTTCTTCGGAACCGTGTGGTTGTGTGGCGAGGATCCTCCTGTTTTGAAACTGCACAAGTTTGACAATGGTTTGAGCGAGTATGTGTCAGTCGTGGCATCATCTAGTCAGTGTTCTCTCTCATCCCCACCAGAGGAACAGGTATGTCTGCTTGCATTACTTCATTTACTGTAACAGTTGTCAAGACTGGAACTGCCAGTCACATTTCATACTCCCTAAGACATCATTGCACAAAGCTGCACTGTTGGTTGTAATTTAACGATAATATCCTTGTGATGTTATTTATGTACTGAAGACTGTCTTATTCATTTCATGAATGACCTTAATTCCTCTCGACTGTTATATTCACCAATCTTATCCCAGACTTGCCAACTTGTACAATTCTTCCATAATTTTTACAAAAAAAAAAAACATGCATTTCTTACAGTTTTACGAAACAAATAAAATTTTATGAATTTTTGCAATTTTGACATTCTTTAGTAATTTGGTGCACTGTGTCAGTTATGTGTATTGTAAGAGGGAATTTTCCATTACTGTTAAAGTCAGTGAAATATCAGGGAAATTTGTACTGTATTTGACAAAACAGTTTGTTTAATAGAGTTTACTAGATAGTAAGTACTGTAGTTATATATATTCATGAAACAGTATTTTAAAAGGTAGGCATGTTGCAGTTAAAATTATTCCTCAGAACTGCAAATATGAATACATATTGCTTTCAAAACACGCACATTATATTAATCGCAAAACGTAAGTAGCATAGTCCTATATTTCCAGTGAAGAAAACNATTGCTTTCAAAACACGCACATTATATTAATCGCAAAACGTAAGTAGCATAGTCCTATATTTCCAGTGAAGAAAACAAATGTTTGTAAACAAATCCCATGTATCAAATGCACACATTTTTCTCACCTTCTAACTTTGGTTTTATTTTATGGCAGACAATGAAAGAAAGCTGTTAATTATCTTAAGTCCATTACTCGTATACAATATTATTACTAAAATTATCCACTTTTACATAGTTTATTGCATATTGTATCAATCAAAATATCTTTCGGTTGTGTCTCTTAAGATTTCACGCAACAAATGTTTATAAAATGGGTGTGAAATACATTAAGCGCATCATCGTTTATCATCATTGAGGCATGGTGCTTTCCAGTTCAGCTAATGGTGTTGGCAAATCAAACAGTCAGGCATGACTTTGCTCCCTCCTCTTACATAACTGATGAGAGGGGAAGCAGTTACTTAGCAACCATTGTGGCAACCNCAGGCATGACTTTGCTCCCTCCTCTTACATAACTGATGAGAGGGGAAGCAGTTACTTAGCAACCATTGTGGCAACCTTTTAGCCTTTCTCTCGTTCTCTCTATTTCCCCCCCTCTCCTCTTTTTCTCTCTCAGCCGCACACTTTTCTTCTTCCCCTTACATGCCAGCAAGAGGGGAAGTTATCTAGCAAAAAAAAATCTGCATCAAATATATAAATATATATACATATATATCTCCCCTCACCCTATCTCCCCCCTCCTTCTCTTAACAAGCTNCTGCATCAAATATATAAATATATATACATATATATCTCCCCTCACCCTATCTCCCCCCTCCTTCTCTTAACAAGCTGGGTGAGAGGAAAATCTGGAAACTGCACCATTTTTGAATTTTGATAAAAATTGGTTCCTATGTGACACTATCGTCAAGGTGAAAGAAAAACCAACCAACTTTAACTTGGGAATGTAATTTTTGCTGTGCTTAAAAAAATACAAAAACGAAGGCTTAAGCTATTTTACGAAGCTGCTGGTAAAATATTCTGATAACATCAGATACAAGACAATCAGATAGTGCTCTGCTCTGTGATCGCTAGGCGTAAGGTGCAGTTGGAGAATGTAAAGCTAGGTGTGGCTAGGCAGAACACAGTAGTGATTCAGAAGGGGCTTGGGGTTGTGGGGANGTGAAGGTGGGAAGAGGGATGGCATGAATGGGTTGTGGGTGGGAGGGGGGAGAGGGAGAGAGATAATATATATATACCCTCCCCCCTTTTATTATATTCAAATAATCATTCCACCGCCACCCCCAATTTTTTTCTCGCAATCTTTCAACAAAATATTAATTTATATTAATAAACAGACATCTTTGATTTAAAATTACACTACAGAAGGATATCTGTGACTTCCTTTGTCGCCAATCAGTTACAAAAATGGTAACATTGGATACTGCCTACTTTTTTCCACAGTCTCTTTTGTAGACATTACTTCCTTCTTTGTACCAAAATTGCTTTTTTTGTTCCTTTTCCAGGAAAAGTCTCTTAAGTCACTCCCTTTTCCAGCTAAAGTTCTTTGTTCCACATTCCCTTGCGAAAAACAGAAAGAAAATTAACTGAATGTTCCTTTTAATAAGTGTAGTATTACCTGCACAATTTCAATTTAATACAGAAAATAATTAGAAATTTCTTTCTTTGTTGGTCTATCTTTTCTTCATCTTCATTTGTTTTAAAATTCTTGCANTACAGAAAATAATTAGAAATTTCTTTCTTTGTTGGTCTATCTTTTCTTCATCTTCATTTGTTTTAAAATTCTTGCATGTTGTAGTCACATAGAGCAGTCTTGTATAAACATTTATGAAAAAAAGTAGGAATTGTTAAGGTATAACTTTCACTGTTTATCTAAAATTTGTTATGGTTATGTTCCAGAGTGATAGTGAGCTTATGCTGGAAAGCTTCAGCGAGGATGAGCAATCTGAGGAAGCTTGTCAGAAGCCTCAAGGTGTTCCTGAGCAGAATACTGCTTCATTGGAGATTCAATGCTTGTTGAGTCGAAAGGAAGAGTTAGAGAAGAGGCAGGAGCACCAGGAAAGGCATCGACAAAGAGTGCAGGTACACCAAACTGAATCAAGCAAGCACCTTGTTCACATTACTTCATATGTTACCTGTTCTATTTCGGCCATTGGGTGGCTCAAATTCTTCTCCATATTAGCACAGAGAGAAAACTCAGTGGTTACACACTGGACTCATTCAAGAGCAATGGTTAGGCGCAGTGATGGTAAACGTACAGAAGAAATGTAATCAGGCTCAAGTACAATTATTTTGGGTATATTGTAACCAATTACAAGTAGAAATTACTTCAGTTGAAAGTAATCGGAAAAATTGTAATCACAAGTTCTTGGTATTTAGTATTTCATAATTTGAAATAGTTTTTGAAGTTTCCCACACTGGTNCAAGCAAGCACCTTGTTCACATTACTTCATATGTTACCTGTTCTATTTCGGCCATTGGGTGGCTCAAATTCTTCTCCATATTAGCACAGAGAGAAAACTCAGTGGTTACACACTAGACTCATTCAAGAGCAATGGTTAGGCGCAGTGATGGTAAACGTACAGAAGAAATGTAATCAGGCTCAAGTACAATTATTTTGGGTATATTGTAACCAATTGCAAGTAGAAATTACTTCAGTTGAAAGTAATCAGAAAAATTGTAATCACAAGTTCTTGGTATTTAGTATTTCATAATTTGAAATAGTTTTTGAAGTTTCCCACACTGGCNGAAAAATTGTAATCACAAGTTCTTGGTATTTAGTATTTCATAATTTGAAATAGTTTTTGAAGTTTCCCACACTGGCAAATTGGCAAATTTTTATATTGGCCTAATGGGGAAGGCTATGAAGATATAGGAAATTGTGTGATAAAAACTTAAAACTTCTAAAAAAAATACCATTACATCATTAATCACAAGCTTGATGTCACTTTGTGCTTCTTTAGTGTACTTGTCAGTTCCCCTAGGAGCTAGGAAACTTTGAGCTCAGTTAACGGGGATTTGATTAGGGCTGGTCCCTGCCTGACAGCACGCTTTGTCTGAGCAAGTGCGAACTTACCCGCCTTCTTTCTCCCAGCACCAAGGTGAACCAGATTCAATCCCCGGCCGGGTCACTTCAGGATTTTCGCATGTGAGAATCATGCTGGATGATGGCGTTGGTCGGCTGGTTTGTGTCTGTTTGTGCACAACACCACGTAATTAAATTGTGTGTGTTAATAATGTAAAAGTATAATGAACACATGGAAATCTATAATTAAGTAATGCCTCGAGGTACTTGCAATTTTTATGAAAAATTTTATTTCCTGATGTTGAGGGCAGTGTCCATTGTCCTTTTGTTTCGGCCATAAGAGGGGTCATGCACCATCCATGCACTCAGATAGCCGCCATTTTGTGACGTCAACCACCCTCCCAGTCGGTCGGGTATATAAGCTGGTAACGGGCAGAGCAGAGTGTGTGTCAGGGCACCTTCCTCGAGGTTGAATACCAGCATCCACATGCTCTCCGTACCCACTCACCCCCCCACCGACCAGGGGCCAAAATATGCTCAGTGTCACTACCTTTAAACCCTACTCCTAACCTGGGGGCCAAAATACGCTCGGTGGCNCAGGGGCCAAAATATGCTCAGTGTCACTACCTTTAAACCCTACTCCTAACCTGGGGGCCAAAATACGCTCGGTGGCGACAGAGGATTTCTACCATCCCTTACACCTTGTCTTGCTACCCATGGGGCCGAAATACGCTCAGCAGTAGTAGGACACACCTTGAAACCTCCTTTCAGTGGGGCCGGGGTCGAAACACGCTCAACCACTGTCAACCTCTACCTAGGCACAGGGGTCGAAACACGCTCTGCTGCCATACCTCTATTTCCTACTCCAACCAACAGGGTGCGGATCTATGTGGAAGTTGGGAATGCACCCCACACCTCACCTGAACAAGTGCTTGTTGCATGCACTGCTGCCTATTTCCGGTCTTGTAAACTCCGTTCATTGCCATGCATTTGCAGTATCATAGTAGGTAGGGTGTATTTCAGTGTTTTTCCAGTGTATTGTAAGCAAGTGTTCTCAAGCTTTTGTGTATATAAATTGAACTCATGCCAGTGTTGTAAATAAAATCCAGTGAAAAACAGATGTGTTTTCCTATAGTCGGCTCCCCACCCGCCTATGTTCTTGCTCTAAAAAAACGACTAAATGAAAGAGCCAATGCAGAGAGACGTGCCGCCTCACGTCCTATGAGTGATCCTCCTAACTTATTAAATTGTCAAGGACTGTGTCCTGCTCCTACCACTAGCCTAGAGTAATTCGCCAAGGCCAAAGCCAGTAAGGTCATCCTGCTCTTCTGAGGTCCGAACATGACACCAAACTAGGAAAGATTTGGAGTTACTACGAACAACAGCTTCCTCCACTCATATCACCCATTAAAACATTGGAAAAGGACAATCACCCCCGTCCTGTACCCTGGCGCGTGATGCAATTGATCCAGGCTCTATTCTAGCCTCAGCTCAGCACTCTTCACGACAGCTCCCGGAAGTGGTAAGCCAGAAGCTGATTTCAGCCTAGAGCGCATTAAAATCTCGCGGCTAGATTCTGCCCCCTGACACTTGTTAGTTAACCGTCGCTGTTCCTCGGTCTTCTTACCATTCTCATCCACAGGGAATGGTTATACTGATTCTCCAGCCAGGCCTCCCAGTGTCAGTTACACATAGGCCACCTGCCCTAGTTGCAGGTCCATATAGCCAGTGTCAGACAGCAAGCTTCTACAGCATCCAGCATGAGGCCCGAAGTACGATAGCCTGCATAAAAGTTTTTGTGACATAAAACAAAAATTTTAATGTAGGCCAATACTCCATATCCAATTTTTTTTTTGTTTGATTTTGCAATGAATTTGTTATAAATAACAACTTGCTAAAATGTTATGAAATTTGTGAATCTTTCGTTAAGGCTAAGCTTTAATGACGTTATTTTTCACTTTTGTTTCAGTTTCACGAAAGTTCATAACATCTTTAGTTTCGTAAGAAAAAAATTACATGTTGCGCAACCCTAGTGTTTAGTGTCACCTTTGTGGCAAAGTTAAGTATATTGTTAATGTATATTTTTATACGTGCTTATAATACAGCACAAAGTTTTTGCCTCACCTGTTGTCCTAATAACCTTCATATACGGAAAAAACTATGTCTGGATATGAAATTGTCATTGATCTATTTTTCACACCAGTGTTAGAGTAAAATAGTCTTTATTTCTCCTTACAGCATTTCGGTCCGGTGTTTTTATTATTATGTGGTCTCACATAGGGCCGTCTCTCAACTAGGCAACTATGGCACGTAACTTGAGAAATGGCACACCGGCAGGCACATGTGGGTTAACATTGGCGACCTTGATGGCAGGGGTGGACAGATAAGGTTTGTGACTGATGTCTATTGTTAGATTTTTCCCTGTTGGGAGTTGTATAGAAGAGAATCACAACAGTCAACAAACAAAATTAATGCAGCAAACATGGTTTTCACCCTATTTCCATCCAGTTGTTCAGTATTTTAACCAAATTTTTCACAGATCTCCAAAAAAAAGAAAAAACTATTTTTACTTTGAGGGAATCATTATTACCGGGGTCGTTTTGTCGAGTTGACTAGTTAATTCTTATACAGCTCACTTGAGGAATCTCAACTAAGGCTAGAATTCTTCCCTTGTAAAAATTCCTGACTTGCCTACATTCCATATAAGGACCTTTCTGATTGTAAACTATCTTCATACTTAGAATTCTGAGATATGGAAACCTGTTGTATTTTGCAAATAATTGACATTAAATACTTTACAATTGGATTACTGAAAATTGTACCTTTGTCGTGTAGCATCCACTTTTAAGGTTGTATTGTTTTTGAACCATTTTTCAGCAGTAGCCAAATGAAGCCAAGTTGGACGAGAGTTTAACATCTCCTGGTGGTAATCAAAATTTTTTGCCAGGGCATGTCTCATAATGCAGTGCTGGTGTTGTTGGCAGGCGATTCTGAGGGAGACCGTGGTGATAGTGGAGATCGAAGTGAAGCCCCACTACCTGGTGCCGGACACTAACTGCTTCATAGACTACCTGCCTCTGCTGCAGAAGATCTCTCAGGCAACTTCTGCACAGCAGCACCTTCTATACACCCTCATGGTTCCACTGGTTGGTGAGTGCTGCACCTGTTACAAACTAGCAAGTGGTGTGTGTGTAAATCTGTATAGGCTTGTGTTAGACACCTCTCTGTCTGTAAATTTATAGGTACTTTTTTTCCTCTGTGCTTGTAGTGTTTTGTTTGCAACAGTATGAAAAAGGTCTTTATGGACCATTGTAAATTTTACCACGTTGCTGTCAACACAGTAACCTATCTTTCACTCTGAGGTGCCACTGTTGCTTGATTTACTGAGAGGAGTTCAGGAGATGAAATATAGGACTTCAGTTATGTTAAGTTGATCAATAGGGGTGTGCGAAGCTTCACATTTTCGAAGTCGAATCCAACATTTTTGTACCTTCGACTTCATCTTCGAATAAAAAATTTTCGAATGAAAGTCAAAGATTTGCACCAAGTGTTTTTTCCACCGAAATTAGTATCAAAACCAGCAGCCAGTATCATTAATAAGTCGTGCGGATATTCGAAAATTCTGATAATTGCAAATAGTAAGTTACAAATTATTTACATTCAAACTTTGAATATCTTATACGAAAATTGCCAATAATTTACATTCCTGTTGGAGTGTTTGTACAGCTGTGCCAGCCTTTTGAAAGTTTTCCCCGGGAAGGAAGCACACTGGGAAAGGAAAACCTCATTGGAAAAGATGCTTGACTTACACTGTTTTTCAAACAAAGTTTGTATTTTTTATCCCAAGCTCCACACTGCTGAGATAATCTACCAAATAGACATTGAGGAGGGTCGGTCGCCAGTAAGGAGAGGGAGTGAATGTTTTTACAGCCATGTGCTTTCTTTTGTCTCTTTCTTTTTTTTTCCCCCTCTCTCTCTCGTTAGGCAAACAAGACATCATGCCTGACACACACCAGTAGAAGTCTGTTTAATAGGAGGGTGACCAACCATAACATAACACAAATACAGTGTAAAAAATTCATGTTTCTTTGCCTTTCTAATTTTGACATGTGCAGCGATGTCATAACAGTTAACGCATTTATCACGTGCGGGAGTTGGACTGGTGTACCACAGCTGATACATATCTTTGGAAGAACTGCACACTTTCCTTGTAAGCAGTGAAAGTGGCTCAACTCTCTTGCTCTGAGGCCCTAATGCCACCACCATCCAGCAAGTTTACTATCTAGCCTGACATTGACAAGGGTCCTTGGAGGAGGAAAGGGAAGAGGCCAAATGTTGATAGCCACCCATTGAAATCACTGTGCAGTGGTGGTGCCAAATGGGACCGGATATATGGAGTATGGTAGTTTTTATAAAGTTTGTAGGTATCTAAATGTATAATGATTACTTTCTTGCAGATTTTGATATTTCAGTTTTTCAGCAGTGCAAGATTAGGATATATTTTATTCCATTGCTCAGTGTCTAGTAGGCATACATTTTTTTGGCAGTAACAGTACAAATGAGTTGAATACACTTAAAAACTGAAGCCTACTATAAATTAATATATATATTTTTGAATCCTTCGACTTCGCTTCACATTTAAAAAACGACCTTCGCACATGCGTATTGACCAATCAATAAACACACAGTGTGTGTGTGAATGTGCACACGCAAGTGTACAAATGCATTTGTACACACATGCACACATTACTGGTACTGTTCACTACTGTATGCATCATGTACGGTGGCCGTCAACTCGCTGTGCCTGTGAGTGATGGTTATAACAAGCAGATTTTCCTTCTTTCCTTCGCCCGATTCGATCCCTGCCACAACATTTTGAGGGTGTTATCGCTGGTATATTTGTCATATTAGCAACAGGTCAGACGCTGCTAACTGTGCTAAAAGTACGCTTGTGTAGTATTTGTGGTCTGACGATGGGACTTCGAACATAACATATTTTTTAGTGTCATTTTGTTTATAAAAATTGTTTAATTTGATAGTTATGGTTGTAAGCAGCACAATGTTGTCAGTGTTGTTGAAACTGAAGGGATGTACACTGAGGTGACAAAAGTCATGGGATAGCAATATGCTAATATACAGATGGCAGTAGTATCGCGTACAAAATGTATAAATGGGCAGTGCATTGGTTGGATTTTCATTTGTAGTCAAGTGATTCATGTGAAAAGGTTTCTAACGTGATTATGGCCACACGACGGGAATTAACAGACTTTGAACGCGGAATGGTAGTTGGAGCTANCCACTGTCAACCTCTACCTAGGCACAGGGGTCGAAACACGCTCTGCTGCCATACCTCTATTTCCTACTCCAACCGACAGGGTGCGGATCTACGTGGAAGTTGGGAATGCACCCCACACCTCACCTGAACAAGTGCTTGTTGTGTGCACTGCCGCCTATTTCCGGTCTTGTAAACTCCGTTCATTGCCATGCATTTGCAGTATCACAGTAGGTAGGGTGTATTTCAGTGTTTTTCCAGTGTATTGTAAGCAAGTGTTCTCAGGCTTTTGTGTATATAAATTGAACTCATGCCAGTGTTGTAAATAAAATCCAGTGAAAAACAGATGTGTTTTCCTATAGTCTGCTCCCCACCCGCCTATGTTCTTGCTCTAAAAAAACCACTAAATGAAAGAGCCAATGCAGAGAGACGTGCCGCCTCACGTCCTATGAGTGATCCTCCTAACTTATTAAATTGTCAAGGACCGTGTCCTGCCCCTACCACCAGCCTAGAGTAATTTGCCAAGGCCAAAGCCAGTAAGGTCAGCCTGCATCCTGCTCTTCTGAGGTCCGAACACGACACCAAACTAGGAAAGATTTGGAGTTACTACGAACAACGGCTTCCTCCACTCATATCACCCATTAAAACATCGGAAAAGGACAATCACCCCTGTCCTGTACCCTGGCGCGTGAGGCAATTGATCCAGGCTCTATTCTAGCCTCAGCTCAGCACTCTTCATGACAGCTCCCGGAAGTGGTAAGCCAGAAGCTGATTTCAGCCTAGAGCGCATTAAAATCTCGCGGCCAGATTCTGCCCCCTGAAACTTGTTAGTTAACCGTCGCTGTTGCTCGGTCTTCTTACCATTCTCATCCACAGGGAATGGTTATACTGATTCTCCAGCCAGGCCTCCCAGTGTCAGTTACACATAGGCCACCTGCCCTAGTTGCAGGTACATATAGCCAGTGCCAGACAGCAAGCTTCTACAGCATCCAGCATGAGGCCCGAAGTACGATAGCCTGCATAAAAGTTTTTGTGACATAAAACAAAAATTTTAATGTAGGCGAATCCCCCTGTGGCCAATACTCCATATCCAATTTTTTTTTGTTTGATTTTGCAATGAATTTGTTATAAATAACAACTTGCTAAAATGTTATGAAATTTGTGAATCTTTCGTTAAGGCTAAGCTTTAATGACGTTATTTTTCACTTTTGTTTCAGTTTCACGAAAGTTCATAACATATCTTTAGTTTCGTAAGAAAAAAATTACATGTTGTACAACCCTAGTGTTTAGTGTCACCTTTGTGGCAAAGTTAAGTATATTGTTAATGTATATTTTTATACATGCTTATAATACAGCACAAAGTTTTTGCCTCACCTGTTGTCCTAATAACCTTCATATACGGAAAAAACTATGTCTGGATATGAAATTGTTATTGATCTATTTTTCACACCAGTGTTAGAGTAAAATAGTCTTTATTTCTCCTTACAGCATTTCGGTCCGGTGTTTTTATTATTATGTGGTCTCACATAGGGCCGTCTCTCAACTAGGCAACTATGGCTCGTAACTTGAGAAATGGCACACCGGCAGGCACATGTGGGTTAACATTGGCGACCTTGATGGCAGGGGTGGACAGATAAGGTTTGTGACTGATGTCTATTGTTAGATTTTTGCCTGTTGGGAGTTGTATAGAAGAGAATCACAACAGTCAACAAACAAAATAAATGCAGCAAACTTGGTTTTCACCCTATTTCCATCCAGTTGTTCAGTATTTTAACCAAATTTTTCACAGAACTCCAAAAAAAAGAAAAAACTATTTTTACTTTGAGGGAATCATTTACCGGGGTCGTTTTGTCGAGCTGACTAGTTAATTCTTACACAGCTCACTTGAGGAATCTCAACTAAGGCTAGAATTCTTGCCTTGTAAAAATTCCTGACTTGCCTACATTCAATATAAGGACCTTTCTGATTGTAAACTATCTTCATACTTAGAATTCGGAGATCTGGAAACCTGTTGTATTTTGCAAATAATTGACATTAAATACTTTACAATTGGATTACTGAAAATTGTACCTTTGTAATGTAGCATCCACTTTTAAGGTTGTATTGTTTTTGAACCATTTTTCAGCAGAAGCCAAGTTGGACGAGAGCTTAACATCTCCTGGTGGTAATCAAAAATTTTTGCCGGGGCATGTCTCATAATGCAGTGCTGGTGTTGTTGGCAGGCGATTCTGAGGGAGACCGTGGTGATAGTGGAGATCGAAGTGAAGCCCCACTACCTGGTGCCGGACACTAACTGCTTCATAGACTACCTGCCTCTGCTGCAGAAGATCTCTCAGGCAACTTCTGCACAGCAGCACCTTCTATACACCCTCATGGTTCCACTGGTTGGTGAGTGCTGCACCTGTTACAAACTAGCAAGTGGTGTGTGTGTAAATTTGTATAGGCTTGTGTTAGACACCTCTCTGTCTGTAAATTTATAGGTACTTTTTTTCCTGTGTGCTTGTAGTGTTTTGTTTGCAACAGTATGAAAAAGGCCTTTATGGACCATTGTAAATTTTACCTCGTTGCTCTCAACACAGTAACCTATCTTTCACTCTGAGGTGCCACTGTTGCTTGATTTACTGAGAGGAGTTCAGGAGATGAAATATAGAACTTCAGTTATGTTAAGTTGATCAATAGGGGTGTGCGAAGCTTCACATTTTCGAAGTCAAATCCAAGATTTTTGTACCTTCGACTTCATCTTCGAATAAAAAATTTTTGAATGAAAGTCAAAGATTTGCACCAAGTGTTTTTTCCACCGAAACTAGTATCAAAACCAGCAGCCAGTATCATTAATAAGTCGTGCGGATATTCGAAAATTCTGATAATTGCAAATAGTAAGTTACGAATTATTTACATTCAAACTTTGAATATCTTATACGAAAATTGCCAATAATTTACATTCCTGTTGGAGTGTTTGTACAGCTGTGCCAGCCTTTTGAAAGTTTTCCCCGGGAAGGAAGCACACTGGGAAAGGAAAACCTAATTGGAAAAGATGCTTAACTTACACTGTTTTTCAAACTAAGTTTGTATTTTTTATCCCAAGCTCCACCCTGCTGAGATAATCTACCAAATGGACATTGAGGAGGGTCGGTCGCCAGTAAGGAGAGGGAGTGAATGTTTTTACAGCCATGTGCTTTCTTTTGTCTCTTTCTTTTTTTTTCCCCCTCTCTCTCTCGTTAGGCAAACAAGACATCATGCCTGACACACACCAGTAGAAGTCTGTTTAATAGGAGGGTGACCAACCATAACATAACACAAATACAGTGTAAAAAATTCATGTTTCTTTGCCTTTCTAATTTTGACATGTGCAGCGATGCCATAACAGTTAAGCCTACTATAAATTAATATATATATTTTTGAATCCTTCGACTTTGCTTCGCATTTAAAAACGACCTTCGCACATGCCTATTGACCAATCAATAAACACGCAGTGTGTGTGTGCATGTGCACACACAAGTGTACAAATGCATTTGTACACACATTTGCACCCACACACATGCACACATTACTGGTACTGTTCACTACAGTATACATCATGTACGGTGGCCGTCAACTCGCTGTGCCTGTGAGTGATGGTTATAACAAGCAGATTTTCCTTCTTTCCTTCACCCGATTCGATCCCTTCCACAACATTTTGAGGGTGTTATCGCTGGTATATTTGTCATATTAGCAACAGGTCAGACGCTGCTAACTGTACTAAAAGTATGTTTGTGTAGTATTTGTGGTCTGACGATGGGACTTCGAACATAACATATTTTTTAGTGTCATTTTGTTTATAAAAATTGTTTAATTTGATAGTTATGGTTGTAAGCAGCACAATGTTGTCAGTGTTGTTGAAACTGAAGGGATGTACACTGAGGTGACAAAAGTCATGGGATAGCAATATGCGAATATACAGATGGCAGTAGTATCGCGTACAAAATTTATAAATGGGCATTGCATTGGTTGGATTTTCATTTGTAGTAAAGTGATTCATGTGAAAAGGTTTCTAACGTGATTATGGCAGCACGACGGGAATTAACAGACTTTGAACGCGGAATGGTAGTTGGAGCTATACGCATGGGACATTCCATTTCGGAAATGTTTAGGGAATTTAACATTCCAAGATCCACAGTGTCAAGAGTGTACAGAGAATACCTAATTTCAGGCATAGCCTCCCACCATGGACAACGCAGTGGCCGACCGCCTGCACTTAATGGCTGAGACCAGTGACGTGTGCGCAGAATGGTCAGTGTTAACAGACAAGCAACACTGCGTGAAATAACCGCAGGAATCAATGTGGGACGTACGATGGACGTGTCCGTTAGGACAGTGCGGCGAACTTTAGCTGTACTGAGCTATGCCAGCAGAAGACCGCCTCAAATGTCTTTACTAACAGCACGACATCGCCTGCAGCGCCTCTTCTGGGCTCGTGACCATATCGGTTGGACCCTAGACGACTGGAAAACCGTGGCTTGGTCAGATGAGTCCCGATTTCAGTTGGTAAGAGCTGATGGTAGGGTTCGAGTGTGGCGCAGACCCCACGAATCCATGGACCCAAGTTGTCAACAAGGAACTGTGCAAGCTGGTGGTGGCTCCATAATGGCGTGGGCTGTTTTTACATGGAATGGACTGGGTCCTCTGGTCCAACTGAACTGATCATTGACTGGAAAGGGTTATGTTCAGCTACTTGGAGACCACTGGAAGCTATTCATAGACTTCATGTACCCAAACAACGATGGACTTTTTATGGATGACAATGCGCCATGTCACCGGGCCACAACTGTTTGCGATTGGTTTGAAGAACATTATAGACAATTTCTGCGAATTATTTGGTCACCAAGATCGCACGACATGAATCCCATCGAACATTTATGGGACATAATCAAGAAGTCAGTTTATGCACAAACTCCTGCACCGGCAACACTTTCGCAATTATGGACGTCCTTTCGCAATTATGGACATCTATAGAGGCAGCATGGCTCAATATTTCTGCTGGGGACTTCCAACGACTTGTTGAGTTCTTGCCATGTGGAGTTGCTGCACTTCGTCGGACAAAAGGAGGTCCGACACAATATTAGGAGGTATCCCATGACGTTTGTCGCCTCAGTGTATTTTGCATAGCAAGTCTAGGGAAATTGTGCATAATGTTTTAAAGTTTATTAAAGAGGAAGCTAGGAACGGGACATTCAGCATTCCAATCGAGACAGCACAAGTTTGAACATCGCGTGCCACTGATATCACAGAAAGGACATTGTGTAAAATTTAAAAAAAAGAAGGAAAGGACATATGAAATGAAGGTAACACATCATTCTCGACTCCAAATAAAAATGCAAACCTTAAAAAGCCTGTTATTTCATTAGATGATTTTGACTTGTGTCTTAAGAAGAATTGTGTATGATTTTTATAGAACAGAAAAATATGCACCAACTGTAGAAGGATATTAGACAGAAGCTACATGAAGCCATCAATTTTAGGGGCAGTGCAACAAGCATTAGAAGATTTTTAAAAAACTTAGGGTACAATTGGAAGAAAACCAAAACAACAGGCATTTTTTTTTCTTCTTCGAAAAAACGGATATTGGAGAAAAAATAAATAAGTTATTTTAAGAAGACAGCAACCTTAAGAGAAGACGGGCGGCCAATTATATTTATGGATGAAACATATGTTTTGTCTTCTTATGTGAGTGGGAATTCATGGCGTGACAATAGTGCTGGGTGTTTAGGCTTTAGTATCGAAAGGAAAGAGATTAATAATCGTTAATGCTGGTGGTGAAAATGGGTTTGTGAAAAATGCTATGCTGCTCTGAAAGACTAGTCAATCTACTGGGGACTGTCACCATCAAGTGAACAGTGCGAATTATATCAAATGGTTGCATGAAAAGTTAATACCTAATCTGCCTTGCAATTTGGTTCTCATGATTAATAATGCCCCGTATCATTGCATTCAAGAAGTAAATAAAGTATCCACATCTAACAGCAGAAAAGAAGAAATGACAACCTGGCTTAGTGAACACAGTAACCATTTTTCCACATTATGTTAAAACTTCAGCTATACAAACTTATTCAGATGTACAGACATATACTTACAATTATCTCATGGATAACATAATATCCTTATATGGGCCATACAGTGCTTCGTCTTCCAACGTACCATCCCAATTTAAACTTGATATAAATTATTTGGGCTCAGCTAAAACAATGGGTAGCATCTATAAATATAACATGTAAGATTTTGAAGTTATAACATAATGCGAGAAAAATCTTAACTCAATAGGTGAGGCCGAGTAGAAAAATATGTGTGAACATGTAGTTAAAATTGAAAAGGAATACTATATGGAATGCGATATTGCTTATGTTGAAGTAAGTGTTGTGAACATTTTAATAAATGATCGCTCTTTGATTGCTTACACACTGCTGGAACACGTATATTTGTTTCTGTATATTTTTGCTCTGTTGACCAAATGGATTACGAGAAGAACCACTCACCAATAACAACTTATGCAGATCACTTGACACAAGATCGAATAATGAACCATTTGAGGTAAGATCATATGTCATTATTTTGATTGTGCAACCAGTTAGTCGAGAAACTGGGAGCCATGAACGATGTTTGTAGTTTGTGGTGTACTGCTCTGCCTTACCGCCTCCTTGTGATGTAGCCCCATCCACCCTTACTTCTCCATTCTTTCCTTTGTGACGTAGCTCAGAGGCACAGCTGGCGTTTACTGTACAAATGCTTCAGTATGTACATGTAGTGATGATGTTTGTGTTGTAAACAGTGTTGTTTGTGTTGTAAATAGTACTATGTGACTTTATCACTAAAATTGTGTGCTGCAACAGTTAGCAAATCTGACTCAAGCAAAGAAGATCAGTATTTTTGCAAGATGGGGGCTGGCAGTTAGCTTTCCGAGAGAAACTCTATCAAAATGTTTTGTTTAATGGTCCTCTGGATTCTTCAGGCGTTAGTAAAAACAACGTGGTTAATGCCAGGCCGGATTACGCGAACCGTAACCAAGTTTTTGTTTAGTTTTATGTGTTTCAAGTGACAAATGGTGAGGTACACTCGTGCAGACTCTGTCAGGCGATATTCATATATCAGAATGTGTCGGCCACATCAGTTATTTTCGCCTTTGAGTTAATTATGTTCTTCATTTGTGAAAAATTTTAGCATGTCCTCTAGGAAAACTTTGTTTGCGACAAGTCAAAATTGCGAAGTGAGGTTAAGTGAATGTGTACACAAAGAATCTTCCCGCTAAAATTTTGTTGGTGAATTCTTGTCAAATCTTTTTGTGCACCTTGCTAAGATGCCCTAAAGAAACATATTGTCCATCATGTCTGAAGAATGTTTTTTAAAAACAAAATTGCAGCCGCACCAACAAAGGTTGAACTTAATTTTGGAAGGGATGAGGAAGAAAAGCGCTAGTAAACCCTGAAGGCGGTGAAAAATGTGCTTTGTTTCAGTCAAATTGCAAGGAAATCAAAAAAATCAAAGACAAATTTGAAGCAGACATCTCTGACTTTGAGATATTTTTTTTTTGCAGTTATGAACCCCCCAAACTGGTCGAATCAACGTCATTGTAGGATAAATTTGACACAATTTATTTTGAAATTGATTCTATAAAGGAGATACTGGAAATCAGTTGGAATTCTAGGCTTAGTGCTGAANACAATTTATTTTGAAATTGATTCTATAAAGGAGATACTGGAAATCAGTTGGAATTCTAGGCTTAGTGCTGAAAGGTCAGATAAAGACAGGGCGTCGGTGCCAAAAATGCCAGCTATACAACTGCCAAGCATAACAACGACCAGTTGCATGCAGTGGAAAAATTCTTGTACCTGAAGTCATCACTGTAAGGGGAAGTCAGTGCCTTGGTATGCACTGTGCCAGTGACTAATGCCAATTATGAAGTTGCAAAGTATCTCCTGGTGCAAAGGTATAATCAGCCAAGATTGATAGCATCACACCATTTAGATGCCATCTTCAATGCACCCCTGGTAAGTGCAGATTCTGTACAATCTATTAAAAAAATTTTCTGAATATAGTTACAGAAAATATGGGTACCTTTAAGGTCTAAGGACTCCCTACAAATCATTTATTAGTGCATAAACTTGATTCCAAACTAAGGATACATTGGGAACTCTCTGTGCCACAAGGTCAAATATGCCTTCATATAAATTTTTTTTTTTTTTTTTTCTTTCCAAAAGACAGTTACAAGTATCTGAGACTGAGAATGTAAGGAGTAGTGGAAGGTCAAGGGGTGGTTCTCCAGGATGGGAGAGTAAGAAATCTACTAAGGCTGCTTGAAGCTCAAAATTTGTTGAGTACCTTGAAACCAGATTCTCAAAACTGTGTACACTGCAAAGGTGAGCACTCCATTGTCAAATGCAGAGTCAGCAGAGAGCCCCAGCACACGAGGTGGTGGAGCGAGCTGCTGGAGAACAACTGACGTTCCTCGACGGTGCACCCCATGTATTCTACCTGTCCGCTGGCTCGTCAGGGGTGCGGGCGGCGAGCTCCTCCTCCTGGGCGGAGCTTTGCCCTCTAGTGCAATCCCTCGGGCCATGGCCAAACAATGCACCTCTGTAATGCTGGGTTGCCTTGGTTGTGCGAGCTTAATCGCTTAATTTTGCTGCTTGGCTAGCCTGAATCACACGTCAGCTCTTTACATGTATTCATTTTATGGGATGTGGGAGGAATCTCGAAACTCAAGTGAGGACTGGGTTGGAATGGTCATTGTGCACTGTATTAAAAGTTAGCAGGAATTCCGCACAACTGTATTATTCAATAAATTACCTTTAAAAATGATGGAGTGGAAAAAATGGCAAAAGTTGCATGCACAGAAGATGTAAATGCAAGTGAAAGAGTGTGAAATGACATAAATTGTTCACTCCGTTGCATGTAAAATATAGTTTATCATTTGATACCATTTGGAGCACTGAGCACTAATATTTAAATTATAGATAATTTATTGAACTTGGATAGGTTGGTCCAAGTCCTCTTTCTTCCATGCCAGTTACTTGTAGCAGTGCATAGTGTTTGTTTATTTAGCTATTTCATGAAGAAAAACAAATTGACAAGTTGACAGGGTCAGCAACTGTAAAATAATCATAATATTTATTTGTAACAAGTAACCATTTTAGTGTTTATTCAGAAGAGGTAAAAAATTTAATGTATTTATGTTGTCTGAGGTGTAATGTGTGGTTACTAGTGCTGAAGGAGCTGGAGGGACTGGCACGAGGTGGACGTGACAGGGACCTCATCCCGCTGGCACCTGTGGATCCAGAACACGCAGCACAGGTGGCAGAGGGAGCCAAACAGGCACTTGCATTCCTGCGATCGCGCCACCCTGGGGTGCGCTGTGTGACGTCACGGGGCACTGTCCTTGCTCCCACCAGCTGCACCATGGAAGAGGACACGGAGCCAGGCCAGGGTAATGACGACCGCATCCTGGCCACCAGCCTCAGTCTCTGTCGCTGCAAGGAGCAGGAGAGCAAACCAGGTCTGTGCCCCATGCTTCAATGATTATTGTTTTAAGGGTATCACTAGGCTCTAAAAATTTTTGTGCATGCAAAATAGTAAAAAATTATTTTCATTTGCGAAATTCTGTAATAATGCTCGTATTCATGAAACATTGACGAAATTGCTTGTTTAAGTGTATCTAAAACCACAGTGCGAGCTTCTTTTACCATTAAAACTCCTACAAACATTAAGTTTTACAATTTTCCATTTGTTATACAGCATTATCTCTTATTTACTTGCTTACGTGCAGATAACAAAACTATGTGCGTGATCACATTGTTGACTTTATAAAAATGTATACGAAAGTTTACTTCATGAGAACAATTCATAAATCGATTGGTAACAATGTCGAAAGACTATCATTGCATGTAAAATTCTATATATATTGTGCCAAATCGCTATGACGCTCATTTACAGGCAGAATCACGCCTATGTCTATTTTATTTATAAACGAACATCGCTAACAAAACAAAAAATATTGGTCATATGACGATAGTAAATCGTATGTATTTATAACACAGACGAGTATTTTATTTGTCGAATGAAATAATTACGCACTAAACATTCACGTGGTATTTGTAAACACAGTCGACTTTACTCATCTTCTGTGCTATGTAGTTAGGTTCTTGACAATTAGCAAATATGGCATTTGCAACTATTCAGCTAGTGTGGTGATTGCAGTCTGCTGCTTACGTCGCAAAACCGGTTAAAATGCCAGAAATAGTAACCGTTTTATATGGTGCCCAGAAGTTTGAAAGTAAAGGTTTTTTAAGTAAACTGACCTAAGTGCAAAACTGCGATGTAAACATTGAGTGGGCAGGAAAAGAAATGTACTTAAACACTGCCGTGCCATATGCAGGGTGATTTAGTGATAGTGAAGGGCATAAAAAATAAAACAACAACTGCATTGGAAGCAAATTTGTGTAATTTTCATACTGCGTCAAGAAAACCAAAACAAATAGGTTTCTGCCACTTTGTAGAAATAATTTTACTATGTAAGGAGTATTTTTTTTTATCAATAATTAAATATTTAATAATATGTTGTAGTTTGACTGTGGATTTATGTTGGAGTAATGTTGAACTGAACAGGATTTAATTAAAATATTGTTATCTCCAAATGGACAAAAGCTGTATGTGGGTGATGTAGAAATCTTGTAAAATTCAAACAAGCCCGCTCGCTGTCTACATTTGATGTGGGAATCCACAGCATGGACACAGCTTGTGACACAAAAGTTGAATGTTGCTCACGTAGACCATGCAAAACATTGAGGACATCAGTAGTTTGCCCTTCTTTCAAAATTCCTGAAACTTGCTGCTGAAAAGCAAGATAGCCTTGCAGGAATTCTGTCTGCGCGAGTGTATTCAGCAAAGGGAGATTTCCTACAGATGCAAACAATTTTTCATCAACGAGGTTGTTTGTTATATTTCTGACACAAAACAATTGGTCAGTAGTTGCAAAAAATTGTTTTGCAGTGTCTTTATCCTTAAGACTGTGTAGTTTGGAGTGACACTTCAAACCCACATTTTTTAGGTCTTCCTTCATTGCACACTGCTTAACCTGTGTTGGCAGTTAAGCAATAGCAGCAGAGGTTTTTTCTCTAAATATGCCTCTGCTAACTAACAAAAAGGTGTTCTCTAGCTCTGATAACGAGTATAATTTGTGACATAGGATGTACTGTGAGCCCTCAAGTTCCACAATGTTCTCAATAAGTGCAGTGCAGTGTTCTGAAAAAAGTGCACAGCACTTCACAGCGTCACGCTCGGTGATACTTAAGTTGCTGAAATAGTTTGTAGCACAACTCTCAGCTTCTGTATGCTGAAAGAATTCATTCAGATCTTCAAGATATTCTGCAATGTACTCAACAGAATGAAACCAAGAGTTCCACCTGGTCATCACTGGTACTGGGAAGAGGGTGGCTTTCTTTTCCACACCAAGATACTTTTCCTTCAGGAAAGATACATATCTGTGTTTTCTCTTACGAGCATTGAGTAATGCTTGTTTGGCATTTTGAACACACGTATTCAACTGTGGCAGTGAAACACTCCACAAACCAGCTGCAATGTTAAGTTTATGTTCCCAGCACTGAACATGAACCATGCTTTTGGAAAATATCACCCTCAAAGAGTCCATACATTTAGTCATGTAGCGTGCAGAGTCACTAACCACTGCTACAACATTTTCGTATTTAATTTCATGCTGTGCTACCACAAAATTGCTCGTGAACACTCAGTGCCATTAGCATTCTCCAGTTCTTTTATGCCACCAACAAACACACGTTGTTCACCAAGTCTGAAAGAACACGTATCAAAACAAAAAATACGCAGCACCCCATTCTGTTTGTGGTTTCATCACACATGATACAAACTTTCTTGTTTTTTAAAGCCTCCTTTAATTGAGTGAAATGATCCTCTCTGATTTTTGGGACATAATTTTCCCTCAGGACCTGGGCCGTTGGAATATCTCCTGAACCTGAAATAAAAGTGAGAAATTGGGTAGGCCTACTTCTTTGTTTATTTTTAAAACTTATTAATTCCATCTAATTAACACAAGCTTGTAAGGAAAATTCAGACAAATTGCTGTATTTTCTGGTTTATATTTGTAATCAATATTTTATAGCAATAAAAAAAGGAACCTAAAAATTTGACACGTAGGCCTACATTGGAAATGTGATTTCAAAGAACTAAATAAAAATTGTCGGTTTATGACATTTAGAATATGTTGATTTTATAGTAACCTATGAAGATCTATATTTTTTTATAATGTGGGAAGACATCCTCTGTGCATCACTGTGCAAATATATAAACAAAAAATACAGATAGATGAAAACCCTGCATTTAAATGCTTACATATTGCTTACATATTTTCGAAGCCAATTTTTCAAGTTCTCATCATCTGTCTTTTCAATAGGTATGTTGGCTGCGAGCAATATTTTCATTAAGTCTATTATAAACTCTTGTTTATTTTGTTTCGTTGTCTGACTCCTATCAATTGCACTAACAATGCTCAGTTGTTTGGGGTGCTATTGTTTTTAAGGTAGAATTCTTTTGTTCATTTGTGCGAATCACCTTGTACATGTTTTTTGCATGTGTCTTTGTGTTGCCATTCAACACGGCTGTCACAGTATTTACACA